>CAKAKQ010037334.1:0-10754 GCA_916700675.1 Helicolenus avius
GGTTCAGCAGCAGCAGCAGCAGCAGCCGCTGCACAGCACCGGACAAGGGCTTACTATCTTTCATGATGTGAGTGCATCTCCTCTCTCTTTTATACTCTGTACATCACCATGAAAAAGTGGTGTGTGTGTGTCCATCAGATTATTATCCATTATTATCTATCCCTGTTATTAATCATAACATTATTATCAGTGTCTTCTTAAACAGGGGTAACTGTAAAAGTAAACAAAAATAAAATGTATAAAATCATAAAGGATGGAAAAATATGACTGATCTATACAGTATATATATATCATAACATTATTATCAGTGTCTTGTTACACAGGGTTACTGTAAAAGTAAAAAAAATGTTTTTATAAAATCATAAAGGATGGAAAAATATGACTGATCTATACAGTATATAGTTGTAAAATTTGATTTTCCTTTCTAGAAAATTACATAAAAGTGAAAACACAAATGTTCTTCTCTTGTATACCAACATCACACACCCTAATGATGATATAGTGTTTGGCTCTGTGTACAGGTGCGTGTGTGTGCGTGTGTGTATGCCAGAGGAAAGTAGGAAAGAGCTGCAGCTGCTGCCTCTGCATGATAAATTAAGCTCTCACAGTCAGACAGGTTTAGGGACTGCTGGGGGTTCTCCTCTTTGTTGCACACACACCCACTGTACAAACACATCTGGTCTTTCAAAAGCGTTATGCAACGCCATATACCACACACACACACACACACAAAAACAGACACACACGTACACCAATTTGAGTTGAAAACCAATATCTACCCACTGTCTTGATTAACCCGCAGCACTGCAGCAGAAACTCTCCATCACCACAGTCATTATCCAGCCATCACATACTGTCATGTTCTGGGTTAGTAGGCTAACGACGTGTCCAAATGTGAGCTCTCACTAACTTGACATCTTTCTGTCTATACTCTGTCACTGATGCTGCAGCACACACGGACATCATCATTTCTCTTGTCTAAATAAGGACACATGACTCACATTTGGCAGAATTGTCACTGCATCCGTGCAAACTGTTCCTGAACAGGGCGCCGCACAGAAGTGCCTCCACACATTTTAGTCTTCAGCCTTGAGTTTTTGTTCTGTTGTGATGGAGCACAGACACACTATAACATGCAGGCACACTCCTGGTTGTCTCAAAAACATAATTGCGTTTGCCTATAAAAGCGGCTGGTGTCGGAAATAATAGTGTCTAGAAATACTAAATACTCTACAGCGAGACAAGGACATGCTGTCTTTGTTTTTTCGATTGCCATGCTTGTTTGTTTGTTGTCTCTTTTCACTTCATTCTGTCTGTTTTTCCACCCTCATTTGGTGAAGGAGACGTCTTATTCCTGCCTATAGGCTCCCCAATTACTCCAGCTGACAGATTTTGACTTGAGCATATGGTATTCATGTGGTATCTCCACCAGTCCCCATAGAGTGGAGTAAACACTCAATAAAGCCAGTTAATGAGCCTCAAAACATGCATGAATATGTGGTGTGCCTGGAGTAAACGGTGTAAAGCAGATCAATGGTGATTGATTTTCAGAGATAATGAACTTTAGTGTTGCAGTATAGACGTTGATTTTCGTTAGTTTACTGGAGATTTAAAAAAAAAAAAAAACTACGCACAATTACTACGTAGATGGGGGGTAGTAATTAATGTAAAAAAATATTTTAATTCTTTGTAATAATCAGAGTAAATTTGTTTTAAAAGTGCTGCCCGGTTGTACATGCAACAGACAGAGGGATCAATACATCAATAGTGGGTCGGTATTGAGTCCTTTTCACATGATAATGAGCCACTTAGTAATGTTAGAGATGCAGAGATTCGCAGTATTTGCAGGCCAGGGAGATTTAATGATGCCGCAGGTTGGAGGTGGTTTTATCATCCACGTTGTTGTCTTTGTTTTGTGTATTCGGTGGTTGTGCATTTCTGGCACCAGCGTTTTCTCTGATTTTCTCTCCCTCTCCCTCGCATTGCTGTCCTCCCTCTCCTGATATTCATCTTTTTCTCCCTCCGCTCTTGCTTTGCTGCTTTCCTCTTGGAGAAACAAATAAAAAAGCATGGTATGTGAGAAAGATACATCTGAGTGAATCACTAAGAATCTCCAAGAAAAAGTGGCAAGAGGAGAATATGTCACATAGAACGTATACTCAATAAAATATGACATGCATGAGCTCCGGTTTCCTCAAACACATCTAAAGCCCTGCACAAAACAGTGTGTCAGCAGAGAACCCACTGTCTTAACACCTGCCACCACGACATCAGAACAGCTAGCGCTCTGGGAAGCAGGTCTGACCTTTTTCCGGGGCTCGCTGTAAATGATGCATTATCGTCTCCTGATAACAGAGAGCCCTAAAAAACACAGCCAAACAACAAACATGTTTCACTGTACTGTGACTGTTCTCCATTGAGTCAAGTAGAAGCGAGGGAAAATGTGTTTCAGTGCTGAGGGGGGAAAGAAAATACTGCTGACTGAGATGGGGAAAGGAGATTTACCATACTGTACAGAAGCTTAAATCAAGAATGAGTGGGTAGAATACGAATCGTAGATTCATAAGGAGGGTTGGTGGGTCAGAATGACCTGCCATCCGATTGGACTGTTATCAGACCAGTAAATAGGCGTTATCACTCACTATAAGCACCATAGATGTGGGTCATTAGGAGCCTACTGCGCCTACTACGTTGTAAAAGTAAAAGTGAAACTTAAAAGATACACGTTTTAACATGTTGTAAAACTGAATGAAACGACTTGTTTTGAACACAAACAGAAAGGTTTCTTTAGGTTTAGGCAACAAAACTAAAATGTCTTTAGGTTTAGGCAAAAAAAACAGTTAGGATTAGGCAATAAAACTACAATGTCTAGGTTTAGGCAAAAAAACAGTTAGGTTTAGGCAACAAAACTAAAATGTCTTTAGGTTTAGGCAAAAAAAATAGTTAAGATTAGGCAATAAAACCACAATGTCTAGGTTTAGGCAAAAAAAACAGTTAGGTTTAGGCAATAAAACTACAACATATTTAGGTTTAGGCAATAAAACTACAACATATTTAGGTTTAGGCAATAAAACTACAACTTATTTAGGTTTAGGCAACAAAACTACAACTTATTTAGGTTTAGGCAAAAAAGCACTTGGTTAAGTTTAGGGAAAAAGATCATGTTGTGGTTTAAACTAATTACAATCACAAAGACAACTGCTGGTTTCACACGGGATGCATGTGGGTGGGTGAAAACACTGTGTTTTGTGTCCCATCCATCTTCCCCGACCTCCACCCGTTATGGAGTTTCTACAGCGCCTGACTTCTGCTTCTGCTTCTGCTCGTGTCACAATTACTACGGTCTCTAGAGGTTGCTGTCATGTTCTTTTATTCCTTCTTTCGGTGATCTACCATGTGAATAGAGGATAAATCCTACAAGGTGTAGTAGGCCCCTATTGACCCACGTCTATGGGGCTTACAACGACTGATAACACCTATCCAATGGCTTGACATCAGTCTAATCAGCTGGACCTGCCATCATGTTATTAAAAGCAGCATTTCACTTCAAATCAGATAACACAGACGGTAATTTGCAGCTTTACAGTCACCTTGGATTCTAGACGGACGAATCAAACCAAAGCAATGAGTGTGTTGTGAAGTGGTTTGAAATGACTTGGCTCTTGTTATTAGTCAGGACTGAAGCTGTGGAGAGACAGACATTGACAGACAGAGGGACAGGAGTGCAGACCTTGAGCTTGTTGACCTATGGAAAATGAAAGTGAGGGTCAGATTCTGCTGTTATTAATAACCTATAGGTCAAAGCTGACAAGCACGTCAGTCCTGACCGCTGCCTAACAATGGAAGTAACAAACTGAGGGAGTGGAGTAGAATCGATAGGACAGAACAGATCACAGTTTTTTCATTTTAATTGCGTTGCTTCTTCGCAAAATCTATGATGAAGTTACATTTATTCATGTAGAAATTGTGTTTTGTGCCTCTGGTTGTTCTGCTAATGGAAATCAATTCTTAAACAAATTACAGTTTCTGTAGTTGAAATCTTAACTTCTTGAAAGACATCTCTGCGCACGGTGGACTTTGGGGTCTTTTTATCCTCTTGTTTTTATAGTTTTGTCCATCGATAACATTTTAGTCACCAGCTTTATTGTTGCTAAATGGGTCACAGGGATTAATAATGGAGCAGGTTTCTCCAATTTAGTGCAATTATCAAAAACACCTATTGAACATAAAAGCAAAGCTGATTGTTTAAAACTGTCACTTAAACTGTCGATTGCAAACATCTATTTGATTTTCAAGGGCTACTTCAAACTACTTCAACTTTGCGCCATACTTTAGTTGTGTGTGCCTGCAGCTTAGCAATTCAATGGATGATGATTATAATAGGCATTTTGGGGGCACTAACCTTCTTCGTTTTCAGTCTAGATAAGTGGTTTAGTGATTATGGTTACACTGGGGACTTATTTAAAAGCTGTCTGATCATTTGTGCGGTTGCCCAGTGCAGTCTGTGGTCCTCAGATCCCGCCTCGCCATTAGATCTCAGAAATGAAGCTGGTAACATATTGGGAGTGATTGAATTCTCTTTTTCTTTCTTCAATATTGGCATCTATCTGTGTGTTCCAGTACCCGTACTACCATTGGCATGCCAGAAAAAAGGATTTAGTATGTCCCAGTACATAGTATGTCGAATGGAGTATGCCAAAAATACCAGGATGTCTTACTGCATCTGGTTTCATTTTGCAGTTTGTAAGCCAGCATGCTTTTCTGGCTATTCTTACCCACAATCATTGCACAAGGGATATATGAGGGTCAAAGTTCAAGGCGCAATGTTTTGATGAAGTAGTATCAAAGAACATATATTGCTAAGAAGTGAAAGTCAATTGTTTGTTCCATTGCAACGTCGGTGCCCAGCAGCAGAAATACGCCTCCGTCATTTCGGACTGAAAGCGACTACCGGACGGCAGTAAAACATCCGCCTAGAAAGTGATGTACAAAAGTAAAACAAAATGATTTCTCTTGTATTGTCATAACTTTATCGCTACTACCAAAGTGGCCTGTGTTGAACAATAAGAATATATATATAAATATGTATGCTATTGAAACTATTTACTTTATTTATTAAACCTTTTTGCCCGGCTGCTTCCCAGAGGAGCATGAAGTGAGCGATGGCCAAATGGAAGTTAGAAAAATCCATCACACAGATTTTGAGGAGCAATCTCTAACTTTTTCATGTCAAAGACCCCCAAAATAAATGTACAATAGACCACAGACCCTGGATGTATAAGAGGTTGTGCCAGTTGTGCCCTGTGCTCTTGCCCTGCGTGTTAATAAACAGCCTAACGTTACGACTACGTTCAATTATGTTCATTTCGTGCGTGCTACTACTGGCTGATAGCCAGTTGTTTTGGGAACAGAGAAGTTAATATATCCACCATGGTACAGGCTTACAGCAAACAGCACATGGGTGTATTATAAGATAATAAAAGTGATGAATTACAGCCAATATATCCATTATTACAGCGGCATACAGCTAGCAGGAAGCTGGCAGAACCGGATATGTCATATGAGCGTGCACAGCGGTGCAGTCCTGTCGGTCTGATGCACGTTCATAATGCCGAGGAAAATAACTCTGGATTCGGTTGATTTCATAATGTTCGTAGAAGTTGATTTACCTAAAAGAAATTATACCCTGATTTACAGACATCTCTTTATGCATTTCTGGCTATGGACTCAATAGCGTTTTCAGTCCAAAATGGCGCCAGTGCTACCGTAGCGCCATCTAGCGGCTGTTGCCAACCAAAGCACCAGAGTTTTGTCTTTTTGCTTCTATACTCATTGGTAGTATGTCCCAATTGTATGCATACTGCATGCAACATTACATACTTTTTAAGGGCAGCTGCTATGTACTAAAAGTAAAAAGAGTAAACAAGTATGTGATTTGGAGCGTAGCCTGTCTTTTAAAATCATGTTGTGTGTTGATGTCCTTACTGGAATTGGAAAAACAGGAATTTTCCTTTGCTGACCAGGAGGCAGCCCGTTTTCGAGGCTGACTAACACCCTTCATATGGGCAGCCATGAGCCATATTGTAAGTCCCTGTGTCTTGTTCATGTCAGCCAACAAATTGCTTTCCCAGTGTTAGTCACTCACCCCCACTGAAGTAACTTTGTTGTTGATTTCAGCTGCTCTGTGTCAAACAAGTTTATTATCATCTGCCTTGAAGCAAGGCTGTGTTGTGGAGTTGCTGTCTATAGTAGTTCTGAATCTATTAAAAATAGTCTTTTTATTGTAAGTCTCCATGACAATTACTACAATAATCCCTGCCAACTCTTAACCTTGCGATAGTTTGTGAGGTGGTAGTTTTATTTATCCCTCATTCATTCAGAAACATTCTCATCATAGTTGCTATTATAATAAAATACAACTGACTTCGTTGTTGCAGCCTCCGCTGCTAATCATAAGCCATCTCATAGCGCACCAGAAACCCCTGGAATAGAGAGAAAGGAGCCCGACCTAATATAACTATTCAGTGATGTCTGTATATTAGGGCTGTCAATCGATCAAAATATTTAATCGCATGATTGTTTATAGTTAATTGCAAAATAATTACACATTTTTTTCCTGTTCAAAATTTACCTTAAAGGGAGATTTGTCAAGTATTTAATACTCTTATCAATACTGGAGTGCACATATGCCTGCTTTATGCAAATGTATGTTAATATTTATTATTGGAAATCAATTAACAACACAAAACAATGACAAATATTGTCCAGAAACCCTCACAGGTACTGCATTTAGCATAAGAAATATGCTCAAATCATAACATAACATAGAATCCATTTTCATTCACATATCTTGAGGTCAGAGGTCAAGGGACCCCTTTGAAAATGGCCATGCCAGTTTTTCCTCGCCAAAATGTAAGCGTAAGTTTTGAGCATTATTTAGCCTACTTCCCGACAATCTAGTATGACATGGTTTGCACCAATGGATTTCATAGGTTTTTTAGTTTTACATGTCAGTATCTTCACTCTAGTTTTAAAACTGAACCTGCAGGCCTTTTTCACTGCAGAGCTTTCGACACAATTAATGTAATTAATAACACTAACGATGGCTCGGTTTAATTTAACTGCACCAGTAAATGAGCCAGCATGCATGATAGCATGGCTCCTAGCTGCAATTCAACCATCGTTAATGTTATTAATTGCACCTTTGCTTTTCCTTGTATGACATGTTAAAATGCTTGCAGTGAAAATGGTGAAACTGCAGATGTTCGAATACGTAAATTAACAGATTTATTCATTTAACGGAATACTCAAAAGTCAGATATAGTCATCTAGATGGAGCAGTGGTATTATAAAAGGCTTTCAAAATCGAATGTATGAATAGACTACACTTCATTATGTCCTTTAATAATGTCATGGCGTGTTTGACTATTTAACCCTTCTTTCAGCTGCGTCCCCGTCTCCGGCGATGTGAAACGGACTTAGAAGCAAATTTAAAAATGTATAATTCAAAGCGATAAGCACCCACAACATACAGCCAGCTGTCCTTCCTGCATTCATTGTCAGTTTAAACTGTGTTGTTTTTGGCCTGGATTATGACTTTAACTTCTTCATATTTGTGTAATATTATCACCACGCTTTGATTGGTCAGTAGGCGCTGCTTCCGAGTTGATCTCTTATCTGGATCATAACCTGCTCCATCGAGGACTAAAAACCCAGGGTTAACCCTGAAGTTACCTCACGATCTCCAAATCTTGCTTCGTAGTACAGGCCTCTGGAGTGGTGGTTGTTGTGTTGCATCCACTGGCCAGAGAATACAAATAGCAGGCGCCAAAGCAGCAGCAGTATACTGCTATGGTGGTGAATGATGCTCGGAGTCAGTCTTTTAAATAGATTAACTCTGCTCAGTGAATTTTAGTGCTCCGGGAGATCAGCTGTTCCTGCTGCCTGAAGCTACACTATGGGCATTATTGATGACTCAGCTTGTGGCCATTGCTCCTCTGTTAATTGATTATTTGGATTCCCATCGAGATCCTTGGCAACAACTACTCTTCCATATTCAGATATACAGTATAATCAACAAATGTTTACACTTACACTGCAGTAAATAACCCTGTCAATACGATACATTACAAATAATGTAACCCAATCTCAGGGGATGGCGTATAAATAGCACGACATTACAAGGACATTACGCATGTCGTGAGGATGCATTTAAGGCTTTTCGCGTGTCATTTGTACGCCACGCAACAAAACTACGGTAACGTCCATAGTTAGGTTGAGGCAATAACACCACGTAGTTAGGTTTAGGAAAAACATCATGGTTGGCCTTACAATAAGGACATAAAGTAAGTAAAATATCATGGTTGGCCTTAAAATAAGGATGTAAACTAAGTAAAATATCATGGTTAGCCTTAAAATAAAGATGTAAACTAAGTAAAATAGCATGGTTGGCCTTAAAATAAAGATGTAAACTAAGTAAAATAGCATGGTTGGCCTTACAATAAGGACGTTAACTCTGTAAAATACCATGGTTAGTCTTAAAATAAGGACGTAAACTAAGTAAAATATCATGGTTAGCCTTAAAATAAAGATGTAAACTAAGTAAAATATCATGGTTGGCCTTACAATAAGGACGTAAACTAAGTAAAATATCATGGTTAGCCTTAAAATAAAGATGTAAACTAAGTAAAATATCATGGTTGGCCTTACAATAAGGACGTTAACTCTGTAAAATACCATGGTTAGTCTTAAAATAAGGACGTAAACTAAGTAAAATATCATGGTTAGCCTTAAAATAAAGATGTAAACTAAGTAAAATATCATGGTTGGCCTTACAGTAAGGACGTAAACTAAGTAAAATATCATGGTTAGCCTTAAAATAAAGATGTAAACTAAGTAAAATAGCATGGTTGGCCTTACAATAAGGACGTTAACTCTGTAAAATACCATGGTTAGTCTTAAAATAAGGACGTAAACTAAGTAAAATATCATGGTTAGCCTTAAAATAAAGATGTAAACTAAGTAAAATATCATGGTTGGCCTTACAGTAAGGACGTAAACTAAGTAAAATATCATGGTTAGCCTTAAAATAAAGATGTAAACTAAGTAAAATAGCATGGTTGGCCTTACAATAAGGACGTTAACTCTGTAAAATACCATGGTTAGTCTTAAAATAAGGACGTAAACTAAGTAAAATATCATGGTTAGCCTTAAAATAAAGATGTAAACTAAGTAAAATATCATGGTTGGCCTTACAGTAAGGACGTAAACTAAGTAAAATATCATGGTTAGCCTTAAAATAAAGATGTAAACTAAGTAAAATAGCATGGTTGGCCTTACAATAAGGACGTTAACTCTGTAAAATACCATGGTTAGTCTTAAAATAAGGACGTAAACTAAGTAAAATATCATGGTTAGCCTTAAAATAAAGATGTAAAATATCATGGTTGGTCTTACAATAGGGACGTAAACTAAGTAAAATATCATGGTTGGCCTTAAAATAAGGATGTAAACTAAGTCAAATATCATGGTTGGCCTTAAAATAAGGACGTAAACTAAGAAAATATGTACAGAAACAACTCAACACAAGTATGGAAATCATGTCACAAACGTTATTAACGTGACTTACAAAACAAAACACCGGTCTCAAACACTGGTCTCCTGCTGGAAATCCTGTGTTTGTTGATCTTTATCACTTTTTATTCTACATCACTAGCTAGCGAGTGTAGCATATTTACATGGATGCATTTACATCGCAGTCAGTACAGACTACATGGCGTTCAAATGACATGCCAAAAGCAAGAACAGGGTTCTTATTGTACGTTAAATGCCTTGGAAACTATCATGTCATTCATATGTCTTTTCATGCCACCATTTCAGCCAACTCAATGAAATCAAATCAAACCAAACATACGACATTAAAACAAATATAACAATACATAATAATACATCTCAATTCATTTTGCTTTTCCCCTGAGCAGTTTTCATGGCTGAGGCACCTGCAGGATAATTTAACTTGTTAGCCTCTTTGCTTCTTCTGAAATTACTATTTACTTCAGAAGTGATAATTGTTAAACCCATTTAACAACTGACACATGCTAACATGACTCACACATAAAGAGTATTTGTGAAAGCCGTTGTTCACATGTTTCTGTTTGGTTCAACAGAACAAGGTAACCTCCTACAGGAGATGTCACACATCCATATTGTGTTTTTGACAAATTGCCATAACTCCTAATAACCAGTACTTGCTTATTGTAGGAACCCATTTAGTGATGCTCGGCTAGAGGTAATAACCATCTCCTACCCCCTGTCTTTTTTTTTTCAGATTTTCCGCCGAGCTGACAAAAACGGTGAGTAAAACACAATGCATGCTTGTTGTTTCCCCTCATGCTTCCACTTGTTATTATGCCTCAGACAATCTGGGCGGAGAAATAAAGGATTTGCATCAACGACCCTTCAAGTGAAGCTCCTTTCCTCCTCATGCACTAACAAGTTTCTCCTCCCAATTAAAATGGTGCTAAAATGCTGGATTACAGCCACGAATGGAAGAACGTGTCACACAAAATAAAGCACCTCCCTGTCAGCGTTGACACAGATGACTGGGTGCTGTTTACGAATGAATGAGTCATGTTAACGCAGGCTGAGCCAACTCAGTGAATCCCTGATAATATGGCTTTATTAGCAAGTGCAAACAAGGTAAGTCCTCAGAAATGTATACACACATGTACCCATGCTGGCAGGTGTGTATTTCA
>CAKAKQ010037345.1:2713-14877 GCA_916700675.1 Helicolenus avius
TAATAAATAAAGACAGAAAGAAGTGCCATCCTGCAGAAGAAGTGCATAAGTCTTTGCTGTTTTTTTATTAAACCAATTTCTAAAGCTATTCTGTAGACCATGCAATCTGGTGGAACATTTTGACAGATTATGATAAGACTTTATATATTATAACATTTGAACAAGTCACATCATCCTTTTTTTTGTTCTGGGATTACAAAAAACTAAAAATACAGGACGTATACACAGGCACTGTAGATAAGCGGGGAATATCTGGCACAACGTAAATGTTAGTGAAGGTCTATATAGAGATTATTAGTTTTTATTAGTTGCATTGAAGAATGCAAAAAAAATGTCCCTTAAAGGAACAGTGTGTAACATTTCGGGGGGATCTATAGGCAGAAAAGGAATATGATATTAATAAGTATGTTTCCTTTAGGGTATAATCACGTGAAAATAAGAATTGTTGTGTTTTTGTTACCTTAGAATGAGCCATTTAGAGAGGGGATCATCTCTTCATAAAGCCAGCCGTCATATTTCTACAGTAGCCCAGAACGGACAAACCACTGTGTTAACTTTTCCTGCTTGGGTCGAAGTCAAAAAGCGTTACTCACTCCGGAGTTAACCCCCGTCGTCACGCCACTCAGCCGCCGGGAAACAAGACACGGGAAACCACTTTTGGTCTTGAAGAGCTGCAGCATTTATTCCTGCACAAAGTGCAACTTCCACTGTACATTCACTGATATTCTCAAAGCTAAACTAACTCTGTCTTCTGCTTCGCTAGCTCACATTCTCCACCACTCTCTCTCTCTTGCTTCACCACTCACTCCCCACGTACGCACTGACTCGGCTATTTTCCAAATGACCTACGCTACTCTTACAACAACTGGCTCTACAGAGGGCCATTCGAGTTTTTCATGTCAGCCATCGTAGTTCTCCTACACGCTTAGCACAGGGGAGAGGTTGCAATCTGTCACTCTACAGAGCTTACACACTGCACCTTTAAGATGAACTCCTAAAATAATAATTGCAATAGAGACCTACAACACAAAACTATATATGAGATGAATGGAAAACTTAACATTGGCACCTGTAAAGCACTTTAAATTGCAGATGTGCATAAATTGTGCGATACAAATAAATCAACTTGACTATATTAGAACATTTTTATAGATATATAGATTCAATTAAATGGATTGCAAGCTGTAAAGATTCATTGATTAGTTTTCAACTATTAAATTAATCATCAACTATTTTGATATTCGATTAATCGGTTTGAGTAATTTTTTAAGAAAAAAAAAGTCGTAATTCTCTGATTCCAGCTTCTTAACTGTGAATATTTTCTGGTTTCTTTACTCCTTAATGACAGTGAATTGAATATCTTTGAGTTGTGGACAAAACAAGACATATGAGGACATCATATTGGGCTTTGGGAAACACTGATCGCCATTTTTCACCATTTTCTGACATTTTATAGACCAAATTACTAATCGATTAATCGAGGAAATAATCAACAGATTAATCAACAATGAAAATAATCGTTAGTTGCAGCCTTATTACAATAGATACATAAAATGTACTAATGTCCTGGTTGGGATCACCCTGGACAATGAAGCCTGTCAGGAGACGGTGACACATTCAAAGTGACATCCAACACAGATGGATAAACAGACAGAGCGGAAGCAGTGACCTTATTTCATTGTCACACTATTCCAACATATCATCAAATAATCCCCTAGGGTCTAAAAAATTAACATTCCACATCTAACTGGGTGCATTTTACCCCAACCTCGTCTTACTGTAGTGAAGAATGATTATTTCAATCATGTCACTGTAAAAGTCAAATTTCAGGAAAGGAGAACAGTTGGACTGGGCAGTAGCATGCTACTGGAGTTCCCGACCCATTATTCCCACACCACGGTCGGCTGCCTCAGATTTCCTCCGTCGCTTTGATGATAATGTTCTTCGGCAGGCCGCTAAAGTAATGACCGTCTCTCAGTGTGGCACAGTGCAAGGTTGCCCTGCACTGCGCTCTAATGTTTTGGCCTTACATTCGGCCACATTTAACACAGACACTTGGAGCGAAATGGACACTAAAGTCTGCTATGGACCAACAGAAGAATGTAGACGCGCCATATGAGAACTGATGAGCGCAACTTGAATGCTTTAACAAACAATGAGATGATATAAAGAACAACAAGAAGGTGTTCACTCACCTCCCCCTCCTCCCAGAAGACTGGAGTTTGCTGAAAAGAGAGAAAAACGAGTCAGTAAACTTCAAAGAGTAAGCAAATATAGATCATTATATACAGTCAGCAATATTCTGATTCTTTAACTGCACAAGTGTGATTTTTCAGAAATACACCTATTTGACCTGAAACTCTTATATAATTACCAAATGTGTCATTTATATCTAATGAACAGAGCTACTACTGACATTTCACTGAGATCGAGAACAGAACAGAATGATTCATGAAAACATTCAGTATATTTTCACAGCCTTCAAAAGACAAGCTCAAGTGCCAAGAAGAGCCTGAAATTGGCTTGAATGATCATGTTACACATTTCTTGTAGCAGTTTCTCGGTTAAACCTGTAATCACACATTTGAATAGCTGTACCTGGCAATACAAGATGACACCACAGTCATCCAAACAAGCAACGAGAACGTCATCCAACAGTTTGTTTATCACATCTCCAATAGACAGAAGTGATCATTGTGTGTGGCAGAGTTTTTCTTTGAACGCTAAATTTGGCAACAAACGTGTGATTCAGTCGACAGCTAATTTCAATATACACTCCTTGGCAGATTTCTTCCTTGGCAACACAACAGAGGTTATGCTCAATAAAACAATGTGGTTCATTAAAAGCAATTAACGGTAGTCTGAAGTTTGTGACGGTTGTATCTACTGCTGCACAACAGAACTAGAATTACCGCCTTGCGGTCGTATGCCTCCATTAACTAGTAAAGATGCAGTTTATATCCATGTCTGTCCTAAATGTCATCACTTCATCATTTTATTCTATTACCCATCTGTGTGAGATTGTCATAACTAGCAAAAGAATTCTTGAGTAGTGGCCAAAAACGTGTTTTGTGAGATCACCTTAACCTTTGAACACCAAAATCTAAATCAGTTCATCCTTGAGTCCAAGTGGACGTTTGTGCCATATTTGAAGAAATTCACTCTAGGCGTTCCTGGGATATCACAAGAATGGGATGGGCGTGAGGTTACAGTGACCTTGACCTTTAGCCACTAAACTCTAATCCGTTCATCTTTGACTCCAAGTGGACGTTTTACCAAATTTGAAGGAATTTGCTCAAGGCGTTCCTGAGATAGCGCTTTCACGGGAATGGTACTGACGTACGGTTACAGTGACCTTGACCTTTGACCACTAAAATCAATCAGTTTCATCCTTTAGTCTAAGTGGATGCTTGTGCCAAATTTGAAGAAATTCCCTCCAGAAGTTCCTGAGATATCGCGTTCACAAGAATGGACGGATGTACAGACAGACATACGGCTGGACAGCCGGACGGACGGTCGGACAACCCAAAAACATAATGCCTCCAGGGACACGGAGGCATGAAAATCCAGATTTCACCATGGCTTTGTGGGGTCTGGCTGTTTCTTAATGGAAACCGTAAAGACTCGCTCACTGTTATTCTGTTGTCAGCCTTAAGACACTCATGGCATTACTTAGCCCCGTGTTGTCCATGTGAATCTCCAACATTAACCGCAGTTTACTGGTTCAAGAGAAGGTAACGTCAGCCATCTAAGTGGAGACTGTATCATTAAAAATGAATCTGTCAGTTAGAACCATCCGTTGCACATGAGAGAAGAAAGATTAGAGGGGATTTAAAGTACATCTGTTAATTTGGGTGTTACTGAAAGTAGGTAGCCGGTGTGTTTGAAGTGAAGTTCATCCAGCGGGCACTGGGAGAATCATACACTGCAACATGCCTTTAATGATCTTCAGTTCCTGCTACAGCATTGGTTGGCTATCATTAGCAGTGAACACTACCCCATTAAAAGCTTATTATTTCTCGAAAACGTTTTGGCGCACAAGCAACAGATAATGAACAAGTGGTATAAAGGAGAGCTCTTCAATGACAGCAGCACAGTCCTGTGGCTATTATTGTTTTGCCTGATTGCGTGTATGGAGGGGACTTCTGGAGTTCACTCAGTTTCCACACCTTTCTGTGGCACCATTATGGCTTTGCATTGTTCTCATTTGAGCACCGCACATATGAGTGGGCACATGGACAAAGAAAGCTCTCCCACTGCAGAATTTGTTTCATCAAAGGGCTTTTGTTACGTGTGTGTGTGAGTGTGTGTGCGCATACAGTATGAGCATAACATACACACACACACACACACACACACACACACACACACACACACACACACACACACACACACACACACACACACAAGAAACAGCAACTCAAACAGGGATGTACTGACAATCCACTGTCATGTTTACAATAGCACCTCTCCAGGTTTTTCTGTGATGAGAAAGACGCTTGTGCTCTGCCGGCCTTTTGTTTAGCTCTGGAATCTATCAGCTATCAACAGCAAGCACACAACTCAAACGTGCATTTCCAGAACACAACATTTCCTGTTCATATTTCAAAAGCATGGACAAAAAAAAAAGGAAAAGCTTTATTACCAGTGCAGGGATGCCTTTGATTTTAAGGTAGATTCTTAGAAACTTGCAGTATGTGGTATATGTAACTTTTCTTGATGTAAATTTTGTAAGCTCGTTGTTGTTTATCTATTATCCGTACAATGAAATGAATAGTTCCAGTGCCAGTTAAAGGGATAGTGTGTAGGATTTGGTGGCATGTAATGGTGTGGTTGCAGATTGCAACCAACTGAGTACCCCTCTGCTCACTCCTCCCTTTGCAAGACTGCAGTAATGTGACCCGCTGAGTGCAAAGCCATGGTTACATCTGTGCTTCGCTCAGAGGCCATCTTTACCATAATAACACTACTGGCGGCTGGCGATACCACGTTTTTTTACTCTTTGGCTTACGTTACCAGTTTCACAAGCGTGTCGGAGAACTACGGTGGCCTTCAGGTAAGGTAAAAACATGAAAGGCTCTCTCTAGAGCCAGTGTTTGGTTTGTCCGTTCTGTCCGATATGAAGGACTTATTCTAAGCTAACTGAAAAACACAACGATTCGTAGTTTCAGGGGATTATACACTCATGAAAACAGTTATGAATATTATATTCCATTTCTGCTAATAGAGTCCCCAAAATGTTACACACTGTTCCTTTAAAGGCAAGCTAATAGTATGCTAGTTTTTGGCAAAGTCTATCATCATTGTCTAGTCTCCTGGGGAGTCTTCCTATTCCTGAGCTATTAAAACACTGGGGTTTAATTACCTGACATTATGGAAATGCATACCTGAGGGGGGCGCTTCATTTACTCCACACCTAATCAGAGATTGGAGATGTGGTTGCTAATCAGTCTGACACAACTCTTGTGTGCGTGTGTGTGTGTGTGTGTGTGTGTGTGTGTGGTGGGGTACTGGTAGTAGTGAACGGGGGTTGTCTGGGGGTTGAGATGTTAGATGCTTTCTAACCACATGTGACTTGGTGTGATCACGGCAATAGCCCACTGGGAGATGAAGAGCGCTTCAACAGCCATCTCATCTCTGCGGTGGGTTTGATAAATATGTTAGAAAGGGAGGGGTAAAAACGCTGCTTTATGCCTTTTCATTTCCCCCTCTCCCTGCATCCTCTCCTTTAACGATCAGAGTGTCATGAAACGTGTTTTGGCAGTTTATCTTAAAGCACACTGTGCTGCTTATGCACACAAAATATCTGTAACCTACAGAGTCGGTGAGCTCAGCCCACAGCGATACGTATCAAGGGAGACATTAAAATCCCAAAGTGGATGGGGACTTGCTTTGACAATCCGTCTTCAAGCATGAGACAAATAAGAAGCAGCTGGTGGAGGAGCTAACCTACAGCAGCACTCACTCTTGGCAGCAAAGGCTGTGAGCTTGTGCCTTATTCAGTATGACTTGCCTGAGAAGTGCTTCAATTATCCTGAGTGAAAATCAAAACAGAAATCCATATTTGGCCACATCCACCCCATAATGCATATTTTATAGAGTGTGTATTAATTATAAACTAGCTCTCCTTGCTGTTTGTGCCTGCCCTGAGCTCAGTCTGGCTATCGTGTGGTGGATCAACACATTTCTGCCTTTAGGGAAGCAGCGGGAGAGCCAACAATTAGTATTATCAGAAGACCATTATCTGTTTCTTCTACAGTGGCTGAGAGCGTACATGTGGAGTTGTCTCTTTGAATACATGTTTAATGGGTTTTGGACTTTGGGTCCGCAAGTGTGTGTGCCCCCTTGAGAATTTCATCAATCAATTCATCAATTTTTCCTTCAAGGACAGAACAGACCACATCTCCATCTCAATCGGAAAAAGGCTGACTGTTGCGTTGCCTCACGTAGCCTGTGTCTTGGCCAAAAAGTTGCACGCGAACATACCGCAAGGCAACAGCCAACTGCCGAGTACCACGTATGTTCTGTGCCTGCATGAGAGGAAATAACTCTCCCTACCAGCAGGTAGCCGTAGTCTGTATTCGTCATTCAAAATGCAAAACTGGAAGACCAACGGCGGATATACAAGCCGCTGTTATGATACATGAAACAAAGCAGCGTTTGCCGACCATTTTCACACCACTCTCACTCATCACTTAGCTTCATTCCAGATGGCTGTGTCGTTGTGAATATATTTGTGTATTGGAATGATCAGATGAGATGAAGATGAAAAATGAGAAGAGCCTTCTGCGATTCAACTTGCTGAATCGGCCAAAAAGCTGCAGACAAGGGAAGACTAGAGCCAACAGTGCGGGACACAACGCAAAAAGTAGTAGAGATGGGAATTACCAGAGGCTGCACAATACGATATTAACACATACGATCGTATTGCAATTTTAAACATTTTGCGATATGCTGAGTATTGCGATAAGATATATTGTGATATATTGCCTTTATTCAACTGTAAATTATGCAGTGTATCAACATCTGTTTTATCAAACACGATTCAGTTTTCACTCTGTTCATCTCACTCCAATCATTTTAATTGCAGCAAAATGGGATTGTCAGTCAAGCAGACAGACTGACCGACACTGTCATAAAGACATAAATGTTTCATCAAGTACCTGACAAACTGAGCTGTTTGTATTACAATCTACATATAGTACAACTTAACTGAATGCAAACTTGTGTGGACTGAGCTTCTGTACCAATACAGGTAATTTATGAACAATGCAACATCTACAAAACAATTATGCAGTCCCTTTATGTCACTTCAATCATTTTTAGCAGAATGGGATTGTCAAGCAGACAGACTGACCAACACTGCACCTGACAAACTGAACGGTTTGTATTAGAGTCTATATTGTACAGCAGTTGCAATATCAATAGTTTATATAATAAAACATTGATACTGACGTCTGTGTATCGATAAAATATAGCCCCACAAAATCGCATTGATTATTATATTGATTTCTTTCCCCCACCCCTAAAAACATGAGCAACAGACAGAGTGTCAGGGCCGTAAAAAAAAGTACAAGGATTCCATCACATTATAAAACTTACTGCAGTGATCTTTAAGCTTTAATATTACAGAGAACTTGAATATTTATTGTCGTAGTTGAAGATTTGCAATGGCCCAGTTAATGAGAAGAAAGAGCGAAGCCAAAGTAGCAGGCTGTGACTTGGAGTTTGTCAGGAGTGCTGCTGAGAGTCGTCCCAGTAGTAACCACAACATGGGTCATAAATCTCAGTGGAAGGGCTCCCCAGACTGCCTGGAGATGGCAGGTCATTAGGAACTGCTGGTCCACGGCATTAGGCTGGCCCATCAAACATATGCCTGAACTGTCACTGTGGGAGGACCCACTTCCTGTCTGCCCTTTGAACTCTTAACCCCACACAGCAACCTCATTTATCCCTCAGCCAATGACAATGCAGCAGAGCTGCTGCTGTGTATTTTCCCAGCGAGAAAAATATTGATAACAGAGCCCCAGCCAGAGAGCGCAGGCACAGTTTATGGATTGTGGCACTGCGTCAAGAAACCAGCACAGACACAAACACAGTGGATAGGAATGGTGAAACCAGCCTCTTGTCTCAGTGTGTCCATATATTTGCAGAGCGTTCATAAAAATGGCTTATGTGCACTTCAGTGCGCGAGTCCTGTGTGTGCAGAGGGCAGCGAGGCATGGATCTGGATTGTGTGCTTGGTGTCGTCAGCAGAGCCCTAGATCATGCAGTTAAATGGGAAGTGCTAGTGCATAACCACAAAACCTCAAGGCAGTAAACAGATTCACTGTCTACCTTCTGGTCTCTGCCACCTCAACTGAACCCTTTAAATATGCTCCATCGAATACACACTCACCTTATCCTCTCGCACGCTTCTCAATAAGCTCAGAGGTTAATAGTGTACTCGGCTGTGACGCTGGGATAAAAGGTGAGGTACAGAAACTAATAAAAAAAGTTTTATGGTTCAGGTTGCCTGCTCTGTTGCAGATAGATGAGTCGAAAAAAAAAAATCTTGGTGCAATTTTTTAAAAGCAACCAGGGCGGCCACTGCAATAGAACGCTAGCAGCCTGTGTGTCTGCAAATGTTAAAGGCATTTTAGCAGGATACTAAGTAAATATATCCGAGTCAAATTAAGTCAGGGACGATCTCTGCTATGTTCTATAGCAACAGCATGCTGCTTCAATATTAGCACATGTCAATGTCACTCACTGCCGCTTTTGAAGTATGTCTTACCTGTCCACAAAAGAAGGATTTCTGATTTGAGCAAATATGACACAAAACTGTCCCAGATAAAAGCGCAAACTAGGTCAATAGAGCTGCTCTTTGTATCCGGGAGTCACATCTCTTTTTGTTCTCCATTCTGCTGCTTTAATTAGAAGTCATATTCGCAGTTAATTTGATGGGCACAAATTAGCATCTACAACACAAATTGAAGGCCGAAAATAATGAAGGAAATAGTTCGGAGAAACAAAAAAAAAGCCGATCGTTTGTAGACTCGGCTGACACTTAGATGGTCATTAGACATTCCTCTTCATAGTGTTCTGATGTTTAACATGTCAGCTCTGAATGCCGATGTTCAAAGAGTCAGTGGAGTGAAGGACTTTTGAGTGGAATAATGTGCTGCTCCACACACAGACACTTTTCCACTCCGCCAGCTTTCCTAACAAGCACTGCTACTGAGCCTGTACACACACACACACACACACACACACACACACACACACACACACACACACACACACACACACACACACACACACACACACACACACACACACACACACACACACACACACACACACACACACACATGTGCACACATGTACATGCACTTACGCACTTCAACCCAACTCAACAGGAAATATTCAGCCTAGAATTTAATATCTAGAGCAACACGCCATGTCTGTGGAGCTCTGTGTTAAACTGAGGCAATTCTAACCTTTAATGATGGGGGCTTTTTTTTTTCTTCTTCTTTTAGTAGCTGCCGAAATTCGCACAAATAGAAATAAAACTTAAACGAGCCACCAGTTGTGGGATGAGAGAGGAGAAAGGAGAGGCAACACTGGTGTTTTTTATTTGCGGCACATCAAAAATGCATGCTACACCGCACACGCTGCCTCGTCGGATGATACTGGTTGGCATTTCTGTTCTTTATAGCTTCTAGTGGTCCCTGAGGAGCCCGACTGAGCCAGACAAACTTGTGGTAGAGGTGGCACGATCCCAGCAGCACTTTCACACACACAAAAAAAAGCTTAAAGCCTGGCTCATACTTCAGTCGCAATTATGCAACTGCGGCAGTACAGTACACAAGGTACAGAAGAGTGTGTCAGAATGCTACATGTCAAAGTATTTACTGAAATGTTAACCACATGCGATTGACATGACTGAAATTTCAGGTTTCACAGGTGAGTAGGAATGAAAAAACAATTAAGATACACAAAAAAAAACAGAAGCACAATAATTTAGAGAAAGCGTGACAGCATGAATCTTAAAGTGGCATTTGGCAGCACAGGTAAATGGGTGTGCAGCCAAAAAGAAGCGCTGCATTTAGATTTAGCATCAGCAGATACTCAGCATATTTTGGTTTAATTGCATAGAATTGTGTTTTAATCAACGTTAACTTCTTTTGCAAAACTTGCCTCGGCTGTGAAACACAAGAGCAAATTAAATTGAATTTAGAGTATACTGCCAGCTTTATATCCCCTGTCTTCCACTTCGGTTTAGTGTAAGTTACAGGGTTTTTCTGCATTGTAAAATTTTAGGAGAACCTTGTTGCTGAGTTGCAGACCTTGTTTGCCATTCATTGGGTTGTTATATTAACTTGATTTGGTGCGGGTAACATCATCAAGCAGGTCTCATTTCTCGTGTGTATTGATACTCTGTCAGCGTTCAGCACAAACACAATTTTCATTAAGTCAGATGATGGGTTGAATTTTCAGCGGCTCTGTAGTATTTTCAGTTCAAGCTATTCAAAAGCTCATCTGGCTCAAACATGCAGTCTATTGCTGTGGGGATTCATTGGTTACCTTCACTGCTGCATAACGGTTCATGACTTAACTGTTCAAAATCACTGAAATAACGATGATGTGGATTCTATTTCAGGTTGGATTTATTTTTGAAATACTCATAACAATATCAGGAAACCGTAGGTTGCTTCTTAAACCTGTTCATATTCTCACCACTACTTGTCATCTACCGTTGATGGCTTAAATTATGTTGTTTTTGCAGCTTCTTCTTAGAACTATAGCAGTAGTGTTATGATGTCTGAATGCATCAATGTGACAACAGGGTGGTGTCACGGTGATTAATCCCTTTCCTCCGCAGGCTTGTCACCTTCATAACAAAGCAACAATACCAGATGCCAAAGCCAGCCCACACGTCTATTGTTATAATTACCTGACCTTCAAATCCACATTAATGAGCCCAGGATGATCCCATTCTCTTTCATCATTTGGCTTCCGAGCCCTCCTTTTATCTAACAAGGTCACCTTTCACAACACTGCTTCTCCCTGAAATACACATCCCCCTCATAAATATACATCTACCTGCATCTGCTGCTCAACCCCCCAATCCTGAGGAGGGAGGCTCGGAGAAATTACAAGAAAATAAACCTGTGGGTGGGCTCTGCAAAGCGCAAGTTTGTATTTCTTCTGAAGTTGACACCGAGGGAAAGTCAATGCCACCAAAGTTAGACACAGAAAACAACTTTTTAACGATTGAAGTGTTATTTAATAATTGTTTTCAACACCGAAGACACAGCCTATTAACATGAACGAGAAAGACTCACCGCAAGGGTTCTGAAGGCAAAACGCAGGGGGCAGCGGAGAGAGCAGGGTTCATTAGACGAAGTTGTTTCGATCCGTTCCCACTATCTTATTACGCTATAATCACAAATGCGCTGTGGTAGGCAAAACAACAAAAAAATGTCCGCGGTTTGTGAGAAACCACAAGCACAAGCTCAGAAAAACAACATCTTCAATTATGCATTTGTTTTCTTGTGTTTCAGCCACATTTTACAGTGCGACTGTAGTTGCATTTAGAGGATTTGGAAACTGTGAAAATGAGTTCCACATAAGGAAGGGCTGTTGAGAGCAATGTCTAACAACTTAAAACATAATATTAAATAATGTCTAGTGGAGATAGCAAAGTGCCACAAATATCCACATAAATACTCAAAGTAAAGTACACAAATCAAACCAGTTAATGACACATGTAAATGTTTACAGTGGCATATTCTCTTAATATATGTCTGTTTACATCTCAGCGCACCTCATTGCTCACAGGCCTTAGGCGATACTACAGAACACTATTAACACATGAGACATTAACAGATGTTATATAACACAGCAAGATATTTTCAACTGATAGTCACCATCTCTGCCAACTTTGAAGAGGCACCATCATTTTCTGGTTGAGATGAAATAGGTTATCTGCAAACTTCACAGGGCCCAGTGTCACTGCGGAGCTCAGGCAGGATTTGGGCCAGCAGCTGCATATTATGGATTTATCCAGTTTCCCATTTCTGGATTTATCAGCCTCGCGTTAATGCAGCCTCTTCCTTACTGGCAATCAGGCCTGTTGGTATGGTAAAGACCCGCACGGCTCCTCGGGGGCCTTCACA
>CAKAKQ010037348.1:0-17184 GCA_916700675.1 Helicolenus avius
AGGAGTGTGCGTCGCAGTACGCCATCAGGTCGGCCGCTGCCTTTGATACCTGGAGATGAGGGGGATCACATTTAGGGACGCTCATGAACATGATTACATCAGATTATACAGTTTTCAACCGTTAGTTCCTGTGATTTCATGTATCTATCAGTCTCTGGATTTAGATGCCCTTTTACACTTCATTTTACAGGTCCGCGAATTTGGTGGTAATTAGGTGATAATGAGAAAGTTTGTGACCCGGCCGGCAGTCATGTTGAGAACAGTTGAGGAAATACCAAGCATCGTTCACCGGCCGGAGCAAACTTTCTCATTTTACAGCTAAACGGGACACTACAAGATGTTTCTGAAAACTTTTGAGGTGAGAAATAGACATTACATTAACAGATTATTGATTCATATTTGATCAGCGCTGCCTCCGTTGAATGAACAGCCAATAAGTGTTCCTATTGGCTGTTCATTCTCTCTCTGAAATGACCTGTAATTGGTCAAAGGCTAGATTTTTTAAAGCCTGAAAACAGAGCCATAAGGAGGTGCAGAAGTCTAGTTTTCTCTCAGAACACTTGAATGACAATATGCTGAAAGGTTATTGTGGAATTTTTGCCCAGTGATGCCAAAAACATTCTGCCTACTGCAGGTTTAATACAGTATGTATGTACAATAGGTTTTTTTTGTCCTTCTGTTTTGTCCTCTTTTTCGTTGTAGGATGTGATGCAGGTGAAGCAGATTTCACTCCAGAATATAAACCCTAAGGGTCATGCAGATTTAGCTTCAGTTTATCAGTTTATAAATATGCCTGTCTGTATGACCCTCATGAAGATCATTTGTGTATTGTCTTGCAGCTCTAGTAATGATGGGTATAATCTCACGGTTTTCATTTGAAACTTCAGAATTTATATATTTCCCAGCCGTTGTTTCTGTCTTGGGTTCATGCTAGGGCTGCAAAATTTATTGAAATTTTATTGAAATCAAGATATGGCCTAGAGCAATTTTCAAATCGCAGGATGAGGAGGAAATCACAATATGTGTTAAAGGTGAAATGTGTGTCAAAATACCATATTAAATGAAATATTGTGCTGCAGAGATGTTGTAGTCTACACATCATATTCTACAGACTTAAGAAAACATTTTTGTTAGGTACAGATCCCTGCAAAAATCACCCCATAATCATTTGAATGTTTTTCAATGAAAATGAGAATAATTATGTAAAAATGATCATACCCTCGAATAACGCAAATCATATCGCAGTCAAAATAATTGCAAATAGATATTTTGTCAAAATCATGGTAGTCCATCGTTGTCATTGTATAAAGTGTGTAGTCGTAATAATATTTCATATGCTTTTCATTTTACTTTGGTTACATTTTAGTGTCTTTCAGCGACATAGCTCAAATTTGGCGAATGAAGACTCAACGATACACATCAGTCAAAACCTAAATTGAATTGTATCAAATGTTTCTCTACCAAGAAATTTGAATGTGTTCGGACACAGAAAATGCAAATGTGTATATTACTATAAATAATACTAACAGGATGCAGTTGCAAAAGGTATCACAGTACAGCGGTGAACACAGGAGTAATAGAGGATGGGCACAAAAATAGACTATGAAATAATACAGAATCAATAACAGCAAAGTCTGAGTCCAAAGTATGGGAATCAGGGCATAAATATTTGGGGTTTCTTCATTTTTTTTAGTTTTTAGAAAATAGAAATGTTTAAATACCTCCTATTTTGCTTTAAGGATTTCTATCTAATATGATTTTCAGGTTCACATTAGATTGCTATAATGTATTGGTTCTTGCAAACTCTTGGAGTAAATGGAAGGTTGCACCTCTTCCTCACTGCAAAAAGAAACTGCATCGTTCTGAACACTGCTGGTTCAAACTTTTTCTCATGTCTTTGTCCCTCAGCCCAATCTCGCCATAAAGTTCTACTCTGCCAGAGGTGACAGCAGCTGACAACGGTCTCTAAAACACGATATTATTAGCGTAGTTTGTCCCCTACTTCATTTTTACAAGGTGCTTTTTGATGCCATTAGGAGCGTGACTGAAGCCAATACCATTTGGAAACTCTCCAATGGAAAACATCGACTCAAAGTGCATTTGAGAGGGTCACCGGCAATTTAACCAAACTGCAAACCAATGTGGAAGTCAAAACTTTGATGTGAGGCTTTTTTGTGTTTAAAAAAGAGCAAAATCAAACTTTTTTTAATCTGAGGGCAGGTGTAGTTTATGCAGCACTATTAATCATGGTAGTATTATTATAACTTTTGATTTGTGTAGACATAAACTTGACTCACTGCAACATAAAAACACATAACATAACTGTTATAATACCTGGACTTTCTTTTTTGCTTTTCAGAAAGTCAAGTTATTTAATAATCCACTGTATTGTTTATACTCATCAATTGCTTCTATTTCAACCTTTGTATCGTGTGTTTTAGCGCATTACACTGTTACGATTCCTGTCTGAATGTGAGGCGTGCAGCTTGTCTTACCTTTATCCTGCAGAAACTAGCCTCTATCTTCAGTTGCTCCACCAACTTCCTGGCTTGGCCGACGCTCATGCTGCTGTTCACTGGGGTGTCTCCTTTCATTCTGGCGACAAACATATCAACATTTATGGATTTGAATTGGATGGGAACACATTCTGTAAATATATACAGATATTTGTTATTTTTTGAAATATGTTCCCTATAACCTTGCTTCTCCAAGAGTGATTGACTCATAAGTCCTAGAAATACAATTCTTCACTTTAAAATAAAAATGCATAAATAATGTTTATAGGTAGCGATAAGTTATGATTTATTTCCTATTTACACACCTAGGTTTGACTGCAAAGTTAGCTTTTTAATACATGACTAGGTGGTTGAACAATTGAACTACAATATACAGTATGTGTGAACTAATAGTTTTAAGACAAATACTATATAATGCAGCACTATTATGTCATAAATGATAAAAGCTATGCTCAACAATCATAGTAATGTATTGCTTATTATATATTTTGGCAGCAAAACAAGCATTAAACCAGTCAAATAATGAAATATCAGTAAACATTGTGTCATGAAATTGACACGGCTGATACATTATGTCGTCTTATATGGGAACAAAAGCATATACAGTATATTCTATCAAATGCAAAAGAAACATGTAAACTGGGCCACATTTATTCACCATGGCCCACAGATTTCTCCCACTATACGAGCAAGAATAACCACAGAGCTATCAAATGTAGAATGAAATAAGCACTGCAGCCTTACAGACATTTATGAAATGATGAATAAATATGCATATGACTGAAAGAAATGGGTCACAGATAGGAAAAGAAATCAAGCAGGATGGATTGTCAACAGGGGGTGGGGGGGAAGCAAAGCAGCAAAGGAGCCGAATCCATCTGAACCATTCTGGACCTTTCTCCATTGTCTATCTCCATCCTCCCCCCTTTCTCCTTACCCGTATTAAAGTCCTCCTCAGGTGCAATCTTCCCCCCTCTTCTCTCTCTTTTTTCTGCCTTTCCGTGACCCTCTGTAAAGCTTACGGTTTGGTGGTATCAGTGTAGCCGGACCCCACCCCTCACAGACAACAGCCTGGATGCTACCCTGCTCTGTACAGTCCAGTGCACTGCAAATTCTGTCACAATGAGCACTAGATTTGTGGTGGATGGAGAGGATCCCCCCCTCGGCAGGGAGTGGTAGCTGCCAGACGGAGGGAGGGGGGATCCACTGGTAAAATGTTTTCTTATGAGGGTGGATTGTGCCATATCAGTGCCTGTAGGAAATTGGGGCCAAATGAAATCTCTCAGGTTTCAATCTCTGAGAGGGAACAGGATGGTCTGTGTGGTTTGAGGTTTTTAGTGCTAAAAGATATTCTCCAGCTTGGGATGTGAACTCAAGAGGCCCGACTCATTACACGTCTAGTGCCTTTAGTGATGCCCACCCTCTCCTCCTCTGTTGCTATGGGGACTGCTGCAGTCTGGTTTAGTGGTTTGCATCACAGTTATAAAAAAATGTGACATTTCTGCTGGTATTTGCTTTAAAATGTGGTTATATTTGATACAGATGAAAGGAATGTCTTATTTATACTATAATAATAGGGATATAATTGAAATGTCTTTGAAAAAAAAACATATATATATCTATATTTTTTTGTCAGTAACTTATGACGCTCTCTGACCAAAGACCCTGTGGAGGAAAGAGCTGCATTAAACACGACGCCCACAACAGCTCTTTCTAGGTCGTAACGCTATTTGAATGACTAGCAATACTCTATGTGTTAAATAAAACTACATCGCTGTAAACGTCATACATCTTCTGTCGGGGAGATTCAGAGGACATTCGAGCAGACAGGCTGCTCTCTATAACTGCCTGACGCCATCTTTGCTAGGCTAGTGTTTCCTCGGCCTTAATGGCGCTATTATTATGTCCCCCCCGCTAGTCTTATTCGGCGGTGACATCTCTCGTCGTTGTACTATCTCTGGTAGTGAAGAGGCAGTTTCGCGTTCTTGGTTATTTGTCCTTCCTGCTTGCCGTCGTAAATACCACTGTACAGTTGTGGCTTTTTGTGTTGGTTATTGAGAACATTTGACACACTATAAGCAACATTTCGTTTTTATTTTTGGGAAATTAACAAGTTAAATAGCAAGAATAGTTGAATACAATCATGATAGGTGTTTGGTGTGTCCACTAAACAAATGTAAACTAGATATCGTCCTTTTATTATTCTTTCTATCTTCCTTTCATTCTTTTCTTTTCTCTCTTTTAGCTGGATATAATTGATCTCAACATAGTTTAGGCCTACCAGTTCTTATTAGTAGCCTGCTATCCAGTAATTGTTTTTTAAAGTTTGACACTGTGAATTTCACTAAAACATAAAAACTAATTTATGTGTGCATGTTAGGAGTGCAAATTAAATTGTTATGAATGCATGACAATGTAAGATGGTGATGATTTTCCAGCATGGTGCAAAACATCAGAGAGCAATAAGCTGCACACACACACTGTGTTCATACTCTTTGTTTGATTTCAACATTTTGCTTTTTATTGTGTTGGAAGTGACTGATTTGAATCTTGATTACCCTTCCAGGGACTGCAGAGGAACTTCATGATGGCAGAGTGAGCAGCAGTATATTTGGATTTATCAACTGCGGCTGCAGTTTAAGGACTCCATCTGCTGGATGATGCTGGCAGGTTTGACTGCATCACTGATCTGGGAAAGACCACAGTGACAACTAGTCTGCTCCTGATGGATGAACCAGCCAGGAGATATGTGAATCCCCAGCTTCTTTTAAGGTAAGGTGTCCAAATTCTAATAAAAACAGACAGTAGACTAATAAATGACCGTACAATTAAAAGAAAAGTTTAAAAAGGTAATCAAGTATAAAACCCACGTGTATCAAGTGAACCTCAACTCACCTTTCTGGAGGAAATCTCAATTCATTTTCAGAGATAAAATGTGTAATTAATTTTAATTATGGTGAAATGTCAGTGTTTCAGTAAACAAGCTATTCAGGGAAAATGAACAAGTGCCAAATGAAGTTTGGCAGCTTTTATCTTAATGGCCCTGCCTTGGTGTTTTGTCTAGATCAACCAATTAGCAGGTCGCAAAAAGGGATGCTTTGAAAAAGTGACCTTTTACAAAACATTTGCAGGTTGATGTTGAGGCAGAGAATCATGGATTTCGAATCAAGTTCCAACTACTCTAAGTTGCACCTACAAAATGTTTCGAGCTCTTTGGTTATGAACCATGAGTTCATAACCAAAGAACTCAAAATGTATCTCCAGCTGTAAGAGATTTACTTCTATAGTAATATATATTACCATCCCACATTAGTTATACAGAAATGCCATTCATTTCAAATTGTATTTAAAACATACTCAAAAAACATATAAGTCCTGTTTATAATATCTGTAACGTAAACTGTAGAAGGTGTCCTACATCATCAGGTCTTTTTCACAAAAGTATTTTCTTGTCATAGGAGGAAACACACCGGTGTAAGTAATAACATGAAAGATGGCCCTGTTGTGTCCTAAATGTGTCCCAGTAAGTAAGCATACACAAAACCAAGGCCTGAAACGGCACAGGTGTAATTAATAACATTATTAATGGCTGTGTTCCATTCAGTTGTGCAGCCGATAATAATATTATTAATTACACCTGTGTTTTACCTGTTATGATATGTAAAATGTCTGCTGAGAAAACACGTGAACAGGAGGCAGAATGACAGAACAAACACAGGAAACAGAAATACCGTGGCTCGAAGCACCATGGGTTTGACACAGCCTTTTCACATGGAGCAGTCTTGGCTTTAACATGTGTGCACTCGGTACAACAAAGCAGTAGTAAGACTGTATTGTTAAGATGAGCAAATACATAATGTGTTATGTATTTTGTATGTTAATACATAAGTTATGGATGCTTCATAGAAGGTGTTATAGTTGTTCATAAATACATTAATAACCAATTCAAAATATCTTCTTCATACAACTATTTCACAGTGTGTTATAAACCATGTGGCATATACTATATACATACTATGTAATATACTATATGATATACAATAAATACCCCTGTATCTCAGTTTCTGAATGAAATGAGAGCACATAGAATAATAATGATCTTTCCTGTGGCTGCTGTTTGAATAGCATCTATGGTCCCTGGTTTTTAGGTTTGTTTTAAAGCCAGCTTGTTTTTCATGTATTGTCTGCTGAGCAGGTTGGTTTCAGGCAACACATCTACAGTTCAAACCCACATTTTAATTCAGCAGGGACTTGGCAACGTTGCTTTTAATTTGAGGACCAGCTTTAATCCTTGTGCAACATTTTTTTCTGGTCCTGGCACAAACTCTGAAAAACAGTGACAGCAGGTACAAATCAGTACATGGCTGCAAGGGCCGTGTCTAAAACGCTCCCCAGATGGTCCACGAGACTTCCTGTTTCATCTCTGCAGGTTGTGCTCTGGTGTAATTAGTGTGGGTGCGCGCCAGCCAGCAAATAAGTCATTTAATAATATGCTGTCATAATGACAATAATGTCACAGTTAAAAGTCTAAATGGTAAACCAAATGAGCTGTGGAAACCTATTTATTATATAGGTACAAGTAAATGTTTTTCCAAAATAAGAGTGCAAAATGCTTAATACATAAACCCAGCAATGGGCTGAGCAAAAAAACATAGCTTGAATTTCAATTATTAACTCACTTTTATGTTTAATTATCTATTATGCTATAAATGTTACAGGTAATTAACTCTTTATACATTTCCTTTTTCACTTAATTCATATTCCTTAATTAAGCTGAACTTAATTACTGTTGTGGCACACTGGAGCTTTCAAGTCTGGAGACCTCAGAGCTGAGAAACAGCCTGAGTTTTCACACTTCATTTCTCACTCACTTGATTAAAGAAAACAAGCTTTAGTCTGCAACACAAATACACATTGATGCAGTTCAGGAAATTTGACAGATTTTTAGTGAAGTTTGATTTGTCTCATAAAATAAACGGAAGTCAGAATGAACTCTGCTGTTCTCCCCCCTGTGTAACGCCGTCAGATTATCATCGCCCCTCTCAAACAAACTGCTCTTTCACGTAAAACTCGTGTGACCCGGTCAGTCCTTTGTTGACATTTTGATTTGAATCCATGCAGCAGATAGAGCAGCTCTCTGCCTCGAGGTTGATGTCAATAAATAATTGAAACAATGTTGATTTTCATTTCAACCCATTTGGGCCATTGATTCCATGATTGGACCCGATATTCAACAGACACTGAAATGCTGGACGTGTTTCAAGCTCGACAGTAACTGTGGTGTTGATATTAAAGAACAAAATGCACCATGCGTTATCTGTGTGACTCTGAGCGGTAATGTCGGGCTTTTAACAGCTGCTGCATCTCAGTATTCTCCAGAATCGACCCACAGTAAAACGCCCACTATAACCTCCAATCATGCAGCAGTGGCTGATGAGCCATTGTGTACAATTCCTGCACTTTGACTGTCCAGTGGATGGATGATTACAGACATATTTCTCTTTCTTTCTTTCTCTCTATAAATGCAATGTAGTGAAGAAATAATCTACTCCATATACTGTATTGGAGGTGACAGCAGATTTGCTAGCAATTGGGATGCAGGTGTGTGCCAAAAAGTTTGATTGTCTGATTGTATAGAAGTCTATGAGAAAATGAGCCTACTTCTCACTTGATTTATTACCTCAGTAAACATTGTAAACATGAGTTTATGGTCTCAAACACTAGTTTCAAGTCTTCTTCAATACAGCATGATGTTCATTTAGTAAATTATGGTCCCATTTAGAGTCAAATAGACCATAAAGCAGGGTATGCTTTAGGGCGTGGCTACCTTGTGATTGACAGGTAGCTACCACGGCGTTGTCCGGTCTGGGAGTTGTCTGTGTTTTTGTCCTACAACTTTAACCCTTTCACAGTGTGTTTTCAGCTCATGAAGTTAATTATAACCTTTTGGTCGCCTAAAAATGTCTTATTCTGCATTCGGTTGTACTTAGCTCCACCCTCTCGTATTACTTCTGGTTGCAAAAAACCAAGATGGCGACGGCCGAAATGCTGAATTTGAGGCTTCAAAACCGCAGTCCACAAACCTATGGGTGACGTCACAGTGACTAGGTCCACTTCTTATATACAGTCCATGGTGCAAACCAAACATTACTATGGAAACATTCAGGATGATCTCCACTTAGTAATATATCAGAAATTGTACATTTAATTAGGTAGATAAAATTACATGTTATTATTATATGTTGAGCCTTGGTACATGCATGCACTGGCCAAAATATGATATGTTTCATAATTACATTGTTTTTTAAATTAGATTAATTAGATAGATTTTTCGTGCAAACCTGTTTCCTACTGTTAAAGGGTTTTGTCCAATATGTTATGGAGGAAATGTCATCACAGCATTTAATGTGAAAAAAAAGTATTCGGTCTTTATCCAATATTGGTGTGATTGTGGGAGCAAATTAAAATGTTGACCTGATGATGGCGCTAGATGAAAACTGAAGAGGTCCCCAAAGTTATTATAGTTCATCTTGAGGGGGATATGAAATATCTGTACCAAGATTTCATGGCAATCCATCCAGTAGTTGTTGAGACACTGCACTCAAAACCACAAATGTCAACCTCATGGTGGCGCTGGACGTAAAGTCAAGGTTATCACAAAAAGTATGTATGGTTCCTCCTCTGAGGACCATGAATGTCTGTACAAAATTCCATGGCAATCCATCCAATATTTGTTGAGATATTTCAGTCTGGGCCAAAGTGGTGGATCGATTGGCAGAGCGACATTAACGTCCCTCGAGCAACGCCGCCCAGCATGGCTAAAAATTAAAATAAGGTTTAATCAGGAAAAGTGGAAATTACCACCGGCACTCAGATTTTCAAATTAGAGATTAAGGAATCATTACGAAACACAAGACTAGTCCTCACAGTTAAATACAGTACTGCCTCACGCTGCTCATGCGTTTTATTTGCAGTAGTTATTGCCAGGCAGTGAGTTTGCTTTAACCTCTCTCACCGATCGATCCGCCCCGGGTGCTCAATCACACAGCTGTGAATCACAAACCAGCTCTTATGTCATGATGGGCAAAGCAGAACTGGGTGGGGTGATCGTCTGAATCATCAATTGCAACTGACCGTTTGTATCGACGGTAATGCAACTGCTCAATACTTTCCAAATAGACACTGCTGACTTCATTCAGAGAGCGCTGGTGATCTGTGGGCAGAGCGAGCTTCAGCCTATCACAGCGCATGCTTTTTTTTGGATGTTTGAGTTCACCAAATCTTTTAGCGCACTCGCAGAAAAAAAATCATAACAAATTAAAACACACTCCCAAGAATGATTATTTTCTTCTTTTTTTTTAATGAAAAGAGCCAGTTCCAGTGTGTTTACTAGAAATTAACATGGAGAACAACTTCACAATCCAGCCATCAGGTTTTGTACTGCACACTTTAGGATGCTATTATGGTAACAGTTTATCATATTTAGCTATAACCAACAAAAGAGAAGACAAGACAGCAATTAAGTCACATGATGGGAAAGCATCAGTCATGTCACCAACACAGGAACCAGATGAATCAGAGCTGCTGCTAATCAAACATGTAAGAAATTGGAAGAGGAAGTACATGTGTTTGTCCAGAGAGCATCTCCTCAAACGTCTTTATGCAGCTAGTGTGACTATGTATTGCACAACTGTTCTGCCTGGCTGGGAGTTTGATGTCACGCCAACAGAGTATAGTCACGTGATCTACACCGATGATCCATTTCCACACACATCACTTTTCTTGTCATCTACATCCTTGTACTGTAACTCCACGGGGGAAAGATGCTGCCGCTGTCTAAACCTTGAGCTTCTAAACTTCATTCTTCTCTGGGGAGCCATCATGGAGGCATGGAAGGCCTGTGTATATTTGAAATGATAATCTTGACACTGGCTGACTTGCTACGGATTCTCTGAAGCGTATTTCAGTATAACTCCACTTGACGTTTTGCATATTATTTTGTGCTACAAGATGATTTAGAGATGCTTTTTTCGGGCTTTTATTTCTGAGATCGAATCTCATAGTTTATACGGCCCAAAGCCCATGTACGCTAAGAATACATTTTGTTATATAAGGAGGTATTTGATAAAAAAAAGACCCCTAATTCATCTTTCTCTATGGATGTGGGTTTATAACTTTGTTGTCTGTATTACTGACATTGTAATAGGCATTATTGTTGTTCAGTATTCGTTTGTTACTTGACATCACATCATAACATGAGATCATCAGATCAACTACATATACTTTATATATATGCTACTGAATTTAAAATAGGGCTGCACAATTAATTGAAATGTTATCGAAATCGCAATAAAGCCAACTGCAATTTTCAAACCACAGGACGCGCAATATTTGTTAAAGTTGAAATATGTGTCAAAAAACATTTCAAATGAAATATTGTCGTGCTGCAGAGATGTCCTGGCCTACAAATCATATTAAACATCTTTGTTTTATAGAGATCCCTGCAAATCATAATCATTTTAATATGTTTAAATAAATAAAAATGTAAAAATGATCATTCCCTCTAATATCGCTGGTACAATATCAGCCAACATAATTGCAATTAGATTCTTTTCAAAATCGTGCAGCGCTAATTTAAACAGAATTTTGCCATTCACACCAAAGAATTGCTGTCAAAAACAAAACAATCATGACAAGCAGGTTTATCATATTGAGTTAAAATCAACTGAAATCTTGCGACTGAAACATATGCAAGTTGTATCAGATTTGTATCACAATATTGTTAATATGCACGGTAAAATTCACTTGACAGATACATATCACTTTTTTTGAGATGTGTGTGTGTGTCCAAAACAAGAAAAAGTGTGTACAGCCATACTAGCGGTCTCAAGCACAGCAGTGCTTTGAGCTAAATGCTAATGTCAGCATCCTCGTAGGAATGGAATTAGCTTTGTAGGTATTTAGTCATAAAGTATTGGACAAACAGACATTTTGACCTGCAGATGGCGCTACATAAAAGGTCAGGGGAGTAATATTTTTAACAAATAATCCTCTGGGGACCATGAACATCGGTACCAAATTTAATTCCATCCAATAGTTGTTGGACCGACCTTCCAACCAACATTTCCATCCCTAGAGCCATGTTTCTAACATGGCTAAAAAATAATTTGAATTATTATTTAAATTTGTGTTTAAGCCTGTGAATGGATTTGATTTTACTCAAATTGCGAATTAAAATTTAAAACAAATCTTAATATGCTGCGCTTGTCAACACTAGGGGGTGTAAGAAAAATATTGATAGACTTGAGTTTATGTTTTGTGATACTGAATCGATTCTGAAAAACACTATTGATTTTTAATTAATAGTTTACATGCAAAGAAATGTGGCAGAGAGTGGTTCATTTTGTGTTGTTTTGATGTTGAATATTACAGGGACTATGATAAATCCAAATGCAGATCCCACTGTTCTGATCGAATAAAAAAGTAAAGCTTCATTTTACTGACGTATCGCAATATACTGGCTTACAGTATCACAATACATTGAATTGTAACCCCTGCATCGTGATACGTATCGTATCGCCAGATTCTTGCCAATACACAGGCCTAGTCAACACCGTATTATACATAGCAACGTGTGATACAAATATGCATCTTTACAAATTTTCAGTTAGTGGAATAATGTTTTAACTCAACAATTTTTATGTCGTTTGATCCTCGTATTTTTTCTGATAAGTGCTGATAGAGGACAGTCTAGATTAGTGTCAAATAGTCCTATGTATGGACATTTCCTCGTATACTGTAACTGAAGTCAATCATAAAACCATGACCGAACCTTTACAACATGTCTCACAAATTTAACACAGTTGCAGAAAAAGCAACATCACAGTTTTATTGACCACAGTGAGCGATGAGATGGGCTTTTAAAAAAAAAAAATGCTTTACTGCTACATTTCACTCTCTTTTCTTTCTATCATGCGTGTAAAGGAAGACCAACGGGAACAGCTACAGATCCTACTGCTGTGCACACAGCCGCTCTGAGGTTAACACACTGCACCGAGGCAGCACAATAATAAAGCCTGGATTGAATTGGAACGATGTAAGCAGGGCCTCCGTATCCGAGGCCCACTTTTGTAGCGGTCACCTTTTAGCGATATTCACCACTTTGCATCGGCTAAAACGTGACGTACAAAATAAAAGTCTTTTGTGATATAGCAGCATTGTATTAGTCACAGTGCACCTCAAAGAATTATGAAGAGTATAGTCGGTACATGAAGGTAAAAACATTGTCTAAATACAGGGACCAGTTACTACAATATGAAAATATTACATTTCAATCCATCATGAAAAGGAAGAGCATCACAGGTTAGATAACATGAGTTTTTGGGTCTCTGGAGGAGGCGGGGTGGCGGGGGTCAAACAGCACAGCGTTACTATGATAGTCATACCTGAAGAGTTCTTACCCCCGTTAGGAAGGAAGGAGGTGATCTGCTTTTTTTTCTTCATCATCATCAGTCCAATGAATCCTTGAATTCAATATTTGGTACAGGAAATAACACAATGTTTAAAAATGAGCAATAAAGTACAAACAGGAATAATTAAGTCCCCACAAATAAGCAATGCACGGATATACAATGTTCTCAAAACCTTATCATACACACTGTAACAACTTTCCTCTTTTCAAGTGCAAAACACAAATGGAAGATTTTTTTTTTTGTACACACACTGACACTCACAGAGACACTGGCCCTTCGGTTTATATGAATGAAAGAGAAAATGTTTCCTTCGATGTGTCTCTCGAGTACAAACGTCTGAGGTCAGCACTGACTCAACTGCTCAGCAAGTCCATACAGCCTGGAATTTAGAGAAATTGCTTCGACAGCCATTTTGCATATAAAGTCCGTATAAAAAATCAAGGAGGAGATAGCACAGAACAGGCCCTCTTCAAAGGTTAACGCTACACCTACTGCGAGCTAAGCCGGAGAGACCGGAGGAGTGAACAGCATGTTTGGTTGAAGTCTCTCCAGCTGAAATAAAGGCGAGAGGTAAAAACAGGAATGCGGTATGTTGACCCACGTTAACTGAGGTCTGATAACAGTGAAACCGTAATACTGCAACGCACAGCACGCCTCAAGATCCTCATTGTCACGGCAGAGTTGGAAGATGGCGTTCTGTCCTAACAGGCTTTCATACAAAACAAAGATTCATGTAAAAAAAAACTGTAGATACACAGTTGCAGTAAATGTCCTAACACGATGAAGTTTGACTGTAGAAAAATATATAGCCTATATCAAAGTCACTTCGACAGAAAATAAATCCAACGAGCAAAATTCAGGATAATTTTACAAATTCATATAATGACAATAAGGGAGGACCAGATTACACAAGGCTAAGCTGAAGGCATTTTGGTTGTAGAAACTAGGGACAGGGCGTTTAGTTGAAATCTGGAAAAGGGGGCAACTGGAATTTGATTAAAATACTACAAAAACACTAACAAAGCTTGTGAACTTAGGTGTAAAAGTTTATATTCAGTCACTCTGAGTTTGATTTGTTTGGGTTTTTATGGACACCCAAGGTGAACCTTCCCTCTTTAATCCAATGTATTGTCAAGTGAGCTTCAATCAATAATATATGTGTGCCGAATCCCTGGACTAGAGTGTGTCCTTGTCAGACTACAACTATTTATTGCCTCTATCTAAGAGAAGAGAACACTAATAAATTAAATAATAAGGAACACAAGTTTCCCCTCTTCCCACACCTCAGTCTTTCTTTACAAGTATGTCATATTTGACAATTAGTGCTAACAAAAATTAAAATTTCTTTTGCAAATGCTTAAGTCATAAATTACTGCATATATTAACAGCATGTTATCAAAAAATTGTGTATGGCATCAGTTTAAAAAATGTGCAAAATAATTCTGATCCTTAACTACCAGATTAGAAAACACCAGTTCTCCATTAATCACTGATTCTTCCCATAGAGTGAATGAACTGATGTAATATGGAGTTTTAACAGGAAGCTATGAGGCTTTGAAAAGCTGGATAAACTGCAGTTTGTGTCACATTGTTTCACGTTTCAAGTGTCAATCTACACTGACTTTATACATTATAGTTGATTTATGAGCCAAAGTTTTTAACTATTTTATAATAAGACACTTTTAAAGAGGACCTATTATGCTCATTTTCAAGTGCATACTTTACTTTTAGGGTTTCTACAAAAACGCTTTATTTTTCTCAAACTGGCTTTTCACCCTCTGTCTGAAACGCTCTGTTTGAGCTCCGCCACCCTCCCCCAAAAAGCCCAGTCTGCTCTGATTGGTCAGCTGGCCCACTCGGTAGTGATTGGTCAACCGAAACCAACTCTTCAGACTCCGCTCCAGCTCTGCTCTAACTAGCTTTGTTGAGGGTGCGCCAAACTTGCCACTAAGCAGGTATTATGCAAATGTGTTACTTGGTGACATCACCATTTTACGGAAGAGAAGGCGGTAACTCCCTTTGTAACTTTGCAGACCTTTTACATGCACAAAAACTATATAACACAGTAAAGGAAAGGAAAAAATGTCCAAAAGCATAATAGGTCCTCTTTAAAAATCCCCTTTTTCATATCCTCCTATGGCCAGTAATGTTTCGCTTTAACCTTAAACCAGAAGATTGACTGTGCAGATTGGCTGTGCGTGTATTGAATAGGACTAAGGCCTCGACCTTAACAATACTGTGGAAGAGTTCACAGTCAATCAAACCAAAGGCTTCATAATAAAAGCAATGCATAGTCACGAGGGACACAATTAAGAAGTTCAGTAAGGACAATAAGGCAAAAGAACAGTTAGGGAGTATCAGACATCAACTAATCAGCTATCAGACATCACATATTTAAAAAAACAGTGATGTATTTTTTTTTTTACTCCATCACAAAAGTATTAAAATAACTAAATGTAAAGTAGGTTTGGCTTTAAGAGTTTTCATGATTTAGGTAAGGTAGTGTACGCCATGAAACTATACATATTTCAAATTGGTTCTAAGTTGTCAGTCCCTTTCTGCTACTGTGGGAAATAACACTTATAATCTGCCGCAGGATGTTAAAACAAATCAAAAATCAGAAATCAAGAGTTACAAAATAAAAGTTTTTTTCACCATAACACATAATAAATAGTTTGGCTCCATGTCCCCAAATAGACAGGTTAAGCAGGATGTTAAATGTTGCGTCTTTACTGTTACTGTCTCCTATAAATCAAACTACCATGTGCTTTTTATATTTATAGAAGTATCTGTCCGTGCACCATGACAGAACTGTTTCATGCTAAACACCAAACAAGAACGTTTTTTACGTCATAAGAAATTAATTAAAATAATGCATCTCTTTTATAAATTAACCACGAATGAAATACCGCACAGTTGGACAAGGTCTGTTGTTTTAAAGCACATTATTACCGCAGGACAAAAACCACCAACCCACACATCTGGTCGGATTTACTGTAAATCATAATGTGCATAAAGAAATCTCTGAGTTGTGGTTTCAGCTCTGCAGTAAATGTGTGTATAATGAGCTTATTTCAGTGGAATAACCTGCATATTAAAATGTAATTTTTATTCCCACACATTAACACAGTGCTGTATTGTCACTCCAGCCCTGTGGGTGCACAGCATTATGTCCGTCTTGCAATGCTTTTTCTTTGCTAATATACAGGCTGCTTCACTGAAATAAAACCATTCTTACACATTTCCACGAGCTGTTTGTCCCTTTTTGTGAAACATTTCCCGGGTTAATGCTACTCACGTCCCTACTCGGCCCATGCCGCTCTATTGCACAGTTACCAAATAGGAACAAAAACCCATATACATGATAATATTAACCAAATACAGTGACTGAGGTCTGTGTGATGAATTCTTCTCGTCTTTGTGACAATTCAGTTGATGATAATGAAGCAAATGCATGGGAAGTAAAGTGCGTTGTAATAACCTGTGTGTTGCTACATGTGGTGGAAACATCAGAGGGGTTTTGTAGATGACGTAGGACATCATCAGTGAACCTTTTTCCATGTTTGCGTACCCGTTCTGCATGCATTTATGATTAATGGCCACAAAGTCATTGTTTTTCCGTGTGTGGTTATGATTGTAAACGATGGGAACAAAAAGGAAGAGGCATCAGAAAAAAAAGAAATGAGATATCTGAGAGCGATGTTAGGTCTATACAAAATATTGGCACATTATCTTATAAACAGTATACTGGACGATGATCATGTTGTCTAAGAGTTACTACTTAAACAAATGAAGCATCCAGTCTTTTGTCTCATATTTCACAGTATTAAAAGTGCACTACCTGCCAAACACACCACCGTTTTCCAATTGTAATATTTCTCATCGTGTCTCTGTTCCAAAATGTGCTGCACTCTCTCTTTGACGCGTATCGGTACCGCTTTAATCTCTTCGTTACCTGCAGTAACTCGACATGCTCCTGACCTTCCTCACACCTGCGTCTCCACGCCGTTAAGTTTAGGCATCAGGATACGAGGAGTCACCCCGGAGTTGAGGTCCCTCTCGAACTCCAAAAGCTGGCCCATGAAGTTTAGATTTGGGGACACCACTGGACGACGGCTCCGCACGTATTTGTAGGCGTCTGTCATTGTCATGAGGGTGTGCTTCATAAGGTAGGCGATGACGATGGTCGCAGAACG
>CAKAKQ010037361.1:0-11255 GCA_916700675.1 Helicolenus avius
GCCTTTTGTTTGTTTCTCCATTGAGAAAAAAAAAAAAAAAAAAAACTTACTTGACAGATGTGAGCGGGACTCGGTCCCGGCGTTCTCGGTATCAAACAGACTGTACTGTACATTCAATGGATGCAAGTCTTTTCACAACAGGGTCGTTTTTAGGGGTCAAATGTTTCCGTTGATGATGTTGGACTTCACTTTTGTTTTGTTTTCATACATGGAAACATCATTTTTGCACAATGTCTTTTTGTGAATGTTAACCAGTTTCTGTACGGTCTTGTATTTCCTTCATGTGTGTGTATGTGTGTGTGTGAGTGAGTGTGTGTGAGAGAGAGAGTGTGTGTGTGTGTGTGTGTGTGTGTGTGTCGGTGTGCATGCATGCGCACACGTTTAGTTGTGGAGCTGTGTTTCTACTTCTGTCTCGTCTGACAGGTCACATTTAAAAAAGAAACTAAACATAGTTGTTGCCTTGTCACAAGTTTGTGGCTCCATATAATTTATTATACTTTTCTTTTGCTTCGCCAAACTTTCACCAAATATGACATTCTTTCTCTCTGCGTTTCATTATGTTTTTATTCAAAGTAAAATGCCTTATGTAGCTCGTATTGTTTGTATAGACATCTGCATATAGGGACATGTTAATCGTGCTGGTGTTCAGTTTGTCCTCTGCTCGTACACGGCCTTGGTGATGTGCATTATCTGAAGGTCCCGCTGTCCAAATCATAACGTTAATCCCCTAAAGTCAATCAGTCGTCAGTCAAAGCACAAACGGAGAGTCAACACAAGTGACTGTTTGCTAACCAGTGCCTCTAAAATTACTTTAAATAGTTTCTCTTTTTGTGGGCGTCGCCTGTGTACGACGCTAACATCACGTTTCCGTAGTGACGTCATTATCAGGATGATGCCACGCTGTTCATTAAAGGGGGATTCTGGATTCATTTCAACCTGGGTCTTCTCTCATATACAGTTTAGTCCATATCAGTCCTGATTACAGCTGTAGAGATTTAGAGAAGTCAGCAGGGTGTCAGCCAGCGTAACGAGGAGAATCTGGAACGTTGTAGAGAGTTCATCAACTACACTGACTACGTTTACATGCACACTAATATTTCAGTTTATTTTAGAAAAAGACAACATTCCTACTCAGGGTCCGAAATTAGCACGTGCCACCCGCCAAATGCAGGTAAATTGTTGGCAGTGGCGGGTGAAATCATCACCGCCATTTTGGCAGGCAGGGAAAATGCTAGAGATGGAATAGAGAACCGTAGTTCACCGCTTTATTGGCATCTCATGCCGACGTGTCTATCGAACAACAAACCTGTGTTGAAATCAGCAGGAGAGTTAGTAACGTTAGCTGTTAGCAGCCGTTAGCAGCACAGTTCTGACTGGTTAAATACCGGAGCCACTAACGTTAACGGAGGTTCCACTGAGTTATTATTATGAGACGTTCAAAGTCGGCTCAGGAAAGATGACTATTGGCTGAAGGTCAATTACAACGTCATCATGATGCGTTCAAATGTAATCTGGTAAAATGAAGTTTTTGGTGAGAAACTTGAATAAATCCAGTAGTTTGAAGGAGATGTTTTCACATCAATATAAAATAGATATGAGAGAGAGAATTATGACCTGTTTAACTTCAACTTACCAAGATTTTTTTTTAATCAAAGCAAATATTTGAATAATAATAATCATTTGAATTGTGTGTTTTTATGCATTTGCACTATAGATGACAATAACAAAGTATAGTTCAGTACTGTGTACATTACCCTCCCTCCACGGTGTAATTTAAACACTGTAATTTACCATGCATATAATGTTTTTTATGTAAAATATATCAAACATTGAATGACATCAGATCTAAAATGTTATTCCTTCATTTAGCGCAGAGATTTCAACTGTGGCAGATTAAATTTCAGAGTAGCAGACAAAAAAACCACTTGCCTGTCACAGTGGCAGGAAGTGAAAAAAAGTTCATTTCAGACCCTGATCCCGCTAATCTGTTTACATGGCTAATGAAAATGAATATTCCTGTTATTATGCAGTCAATGCAATCAATTCTTCCTCGTAATCATGAACAAGGAAGTATACAGAGCGGTGAATGGCGTCTAGGGAGGAGGGTCGGGGTGGATGGGTAGGTCTAAAAACACCAGACTTTCACCAGCAGACTGTTGTTCATGTCCCGTGTGAAACCAGAAGTCAACCTTGATTTATTTGTCACGTAACTTCTGAACTTCAGTTCCAGCACTTCTGGAGTTATTTTACCTCAAACCACCATTTTTTTTACTAAACCTAAGTAGTTTTATTTTGAAAAGACTGGAGCGTAAATTGACACGTTTGTCACGTTTTTGAAAGTCGTGCTGAGCGTCGCAGAAAAAAAAAGGGAAATTCGTGTCTATGAGCTCGAATCAAACAGATTAAATTTAGTGACTATTACACAAACTGCTGTGAGACTAAGTCGGTTTCTCCTTCTTTTCTTTTGGCCGTACGTCTCTGCAAACTGTTGGCTTGTTGGTTTGTGTTCGACGCACAGACCTGATCGTAGACCGACAGGACGCCGTGTGTCTCAAACTGCTCAAACAGTTGACACTCATATAGTGAATGAGGTGTAAACATGTCCAGAGAATGCTCCCAAAACCTGAATATTATCAGCAGTTCACACGTCTTCATGTGAACATTCACTCCATTCACAATATGTCGTTCACATGACCCGGATCCCATTCACTTAAACAGAGGAATATTAGTGTGCATGTAGATGTAGTCACTATACCAGTGTCCAGTTTCTCAAATCTCTACAAAGTTGTGGAGTAAAATGTTTTGGTAATAACACGACGCAGATTGTGAAATAAACCCGGTAATTTCCCTTTAAGGATGGCTGTTTAATCCCACACCGCTCTCTGACTGCACGAGGCGTTCTACACGTCTACAGGATGCTACCACACACACACACACATACACACAGCGTCAGTATTGGATTGTGTGTTTGGTGAGATGAGCATCAGTAAATGCGAAGCAGAACGCAGATGTTACAGCTCCAAACGAGCGTTTAATCCCACATGTGTGCACATCACTTCCTGTTACTGGCTTGTTCTCGTGTGAAAACTTGAAACCAACTCGTAGGTGCAGTTAATGTGACAACATGCCTTCTTTAACAGTGTTCTGTCTTTTCATTTGTTAACTTCAATCACCTCAAACTGTTATCATAAACAATGTATTTATTGTATATTTCTCTGATTCATGTTCTGTTACGTCTCCTGAAAAGTCAAAAACATTTTGGTTCACATGGAAGTTTTAACTCTTTGTGTGCTTTTTTTTTGTCACCTGCTAATCAGCTTTTTTTAAATCCCCAGAATACCTCCTGTTTATTTTCTCAATGTGGTTAGATGTGCCATACCATAATAATCCAATCTAAAATTGGAGTTATTGGGCTGAAACAGCTTGTCGTATCCTTCCCCAGGATGCATCTGATCCAAATGATTCAATGTGTGTTTAGTGACCTCATTTTAGTAGAAGATGACTGAAAACTGTCAGACGTGGCCGTTAATCTGCAGCTCCTGTCCTGTGAACGTCTCTCACTCTTCCTTTAGTTTTCTCTGTGTCTTTAAAATCAGAATTATTGGATTGGTAGTCGTGTCGATCCAGTTGCAGATTAATTTACAACATCCATAAAAACAGAGAGGGGACAGATGATGTTGTGTTGTTCCTTTCCATCCATCGGTCTTGTCACCGTCACATGCTGGTTCTACTGTAGACGAGACAGACGTCGCCACCGTCACACTGTTCCCGATGACATCGACGGGACTGCTGGCTTCTGTCTTTGGTTTGAGGACCGACCGACCATTTATTTGGAGGGTCCGTGTTCGGCTGGATTGTAGCCGACTGTGACCTTTGACCTCCCTGTAGAAGGAGACCAGTTAAAGATCCTGAGATCTAAAAGAAAGAGAAGCCGGTCATGTGATAACTGTCCTAGCTGCAGAGAGAATGGGATCAACAGGTGTGTCACTGAAATGCTTCAACTCTCATTAAAATATCTGTTTTAGAAAAAAGGAGGAAATCCGTTGTGTCAGTGCGTTGATTGATTGATTGATTGATTGATTGATTCCAGGCTGGTTTCACAGACACTGAAGAGGCACCCGATTCCACTGTTATCAGGCCATTAAATAGGCTGACCGGTTGGTTTAAGCACCATAGATGTGGGTCAGTGAGGGCCAGCTTCTACACCTACTACGTTGTGAAAGTGTAACTTAAAAACAACACGTTCTAACACGTAAAACTGAACATTTTGAACACAAACAAAAAGACTTCTTTAGGTTTCTGCAACAAATCTACAACTTCTTTATGTTTAGACAATAAAACTACAACTTCTTATTGTTTAGGCAACAAAACTACAACCTTAGGTTTCGGCAACTTCTTTAGGTTTATACAACAAATCTACAACTTCTTTAGGTTTATGCAACAAAACTACCAGTTCTTTAGGTTTATACAACAAATCTACAACTTCTTTAGGTTTATGCAACAAAACTACCAGTTCTTTAGGTTTAGACAATAAAACTACAACTTATTGTTTAGGCAACAAAACTACAACCTTAGGTTTCGGCAATAAACCTACAACTTCTTAGGTTTAGACAATAAAACTACAACTTCTTTTGGTTTCGGCAACAAAGCTACAACTTCTTGTAATTTAGTAAACTTACAAACAATTTCACTGAGATGTGAGCATGTCTGCTTGGATAAATGAAGAATATTAAAAATGTAGTCAAACTACGATGATATTTATCTCATCCATACAAATGTAAGATTTGTTCTTATTGCAGCCATTTGTTTTCAAGAGCCATGCTGAAGATAAACTAAAGCTTTCTCCACAAATCAAAATTAGAATCAGACAATTGTCTGTGAAACCAGCTGGCTCAACATGACAGATATTAGTTGAATAATATGTGTGTTCACAGCTCCTGTACTCACTGAATCCATGTAATCCACAAGGAGAGGAGACAGCAACCTGGTCATGACTGAGTCCGTTCTGTAGTGGGGTTTTTACCTTTTCTTTTCTGATTTGTAACTATAGCTCTCTGTATTCCCATGTGGACCAATCTCATGAGTCAGAACATGGTATGTGTGATCTTTTATTGTGCAATAAAAGATGACTTTCAACTTTCAGCTCTCCTTGCTGAGTAATTCATTCATGATTTGGACCTCACCTCTGTAATCTCTTAATTCTGTTGACTTCCAGGTTTGTTGCCTGGTGACCCTAAACTGGTCAATGCGTTGCTCTGTTTTCTGCACATTGCATGCTGGGAAATGCTGCAGCGCTGAAAAGGATTGAGCAGGTAGAGAACAAGAGTTCAAAAACAAAAAAAACGTTTTTTGCGTTTTAAACGAAAAACGGCCGTTTTTAAGTTTTTGGTTTCCGAGTCAAAAAACTAAAAATGTTGTATGTGTAGATGTTATACAGAACTCTCACGTAATTGAGACTTTTCTCTCTCACACCTATGGGCTGTTTCTTTATGTCGGCAGGTGAGAAGCACTATGTGGCTCCTCCTTTCAACACACCTGACACTTCCACCTGATCCCTTCACTCCTCCAGGAAGGCTGTAGTCTGGTAGTTGTAGTTCTGTTTTCACCCAGTAGACGGTACCAGAGGACCAGTAGCTTATTTCATGCTTCAATGCTCCAGACTGGAGTCCAGTTACAGCCAGATACATAGAAAGGATAGAAGGCTACTGTAGCTTATCTGAATACGATTATTTCACAGTTATTAAGCAGTGAATATGTTCATAATGCTCTATGATCTGGCTCTCAAAAGACACAAAGGTACATAATCCTTTTTGTTATGGCAGATTTCCATTAAGATAATGTATTGTATTTTTTTAATGATTTTTTGTGATGTACTATTTAGTTGTGCAGCGTGAATTAAAAGCCTAATTAATTATATGTGGAAATCGCCTTTGTGGTCGTTTCCAGCAGAGCTTGGAGGGAGATTCGGTATCAGTGAAGTCAGTGCATCTTATCAGTAGGCCTTCTGTAATGTTACCCACCACAGGGGTCAGAGGTCATCCTCAATCCCCAAGGATTTTCTTTTTTTTTTTTTTTCTCAAAAAGTTCAGCAGTCAAATTTTCAATTTTGATGCATTTATAGATGAAAAGTCAAGTCAATAATCACAGTCAATGAGTATGGTTAATCAGCAGGTTTGCCAACCTTCAGACATCATAGTCTAAAATGATGATTAATCATCTTGAGTTCACTAAAAAAACTGAACTCACTAACTTACTGTCTTCTGTTTGGTGGTGTATGATGCTTTTCAATCATTTCTAGTCTATTTGGTGGTGTATGTAATTCAGTTCATTTGTTCGACATCATGATAATGCTGATTTTTCAACCAGTGGTTATGACATTAATTCCAGCTAGACAGAAGAAAACTCTATCTGCCATGGCAATAGTACTGTACTTAAGGCCTTTCCTTTACTCTGGTGACTCTCTTTACAGCCATCTGAAGACAGCAGGTGTCTGGAGTGTCAGTATCTGGAGTGATGATGTCACTGCTGAGCTGCATTACATTTTGTTCAACCAGCGTCAGACTGTTGTAAAATAACCACAGAACCCGCTGTGCTTATGTGCACATCAAACATGTCGTTTTGATTAGTTATTCGACACAGTTTGTTCTGCACATCAACAGGTATGTAAATTTCTATGACAAAGATCTGGGCGTTTCAGGGAAGATAGAGCGATGACTTCTGCATCACTTCATACGTCTGATATGATTTTATTTAAAAATGACCATATTAGCCTACCAGCACACAGGCAAACTACATTGTTCTTTTATCACTTTGGTGTACTTAGAACACTTATGGAGACATCTGTGCATTTCCTTCAGAACGTAGGTCCAGGGGACAGCTGTTGTCATGGATACTGTCGTCCTCTGAAGACTGTCTATGATTCACCTTACCAGCAAACTTCATTGGCCTGCTGGACGCTCGTTCATACCCTTGTTGCTCCGCTTGCCATCGGTGGACAGCATTCACTCATTCATCCAGAGATGTCACTCACTTGTGTTTCGGTGTGATCGCATGTTGACAATGTTGAAGTCATTAAAATGCTTAAAGTCTTTTCCCTAGCACTTAGTGTTCGACCAGCATCACAGCTCCTCAAGGTGCAAGCTTACCATTTTTCAGCTCTGTCTAGCTTAAGTGGATTGATTCTGGTAGGGCTATCAATAAGTTGTACTAGATTTAAAGAGTTACAGGCCAGCTTGAAACTCTCAGATAGTCACTAAGCCAGTCCCAATTACAATCACCAATTACAATCATTTCAGATTTACTCAAATTTGACAACACCTCAGCTAAATTGGACACCGTTTCACTAATAGCAGAGAGAGGTCTATAGCAGCCAATAATTGTAAGTGGGGCATTTGCAATGGTAATGTTTAGGGCCAGAAGTTCAAATTGTCTTGGGATTGACTGGGAAACTGACACAAACTGAAATTTATTTGAAACATAAATAGCATCACCACCCGCCCTTCCTTTACGATCTGTTCTAAAAACAATGTAACCACCAACATGTATAATCTCACCAGAGACAGAGGGTTTAAGCCATGTCTCAGAGATCACAACAATGTCTGGGTTAGCAGTCATAAACCAGGTATTACGAAGGTCCAGTTTGGGCAATAGACTTCTTGCATTAATGTGAAGAAAGCCAATTCCATGCCTGTTGGCAAATTCGGTTGGAGTTGAGAGATGGTGTAAATCCTCAGAAGTAGACGGGGGGGACGAACAAGAGCAATAGAATCAGTGTCCGTCAGAGAGACTTTTTGGAGAGAATAGAAAGAAAGAGAGAAAGTAGCAAAGAGAGGGAGAGAAAGTAAAGCAGTCACCTGGAGTAGGCTAAATGTCCAGCGGCTGACGTGTTCAAACGTAGTACAGCGGTCAGAGATCCACCGTACTACGGAGCTCTTACTTTTTTTAACGCACTAAGTGGTTACACATCTGTATTTAAACTTCTCATTTTCCTGTTTACATTCAGTTTATCTACACAAATTTATATTATTTTATATTTATATGTTATATTTGATCCCTATATTTCAACTTTAACTTCTGCACTATTTGATGTTTTAGATTCTCTAGTAAGTGAGATTGGAGTAAATATGATTTAAAAAAGGTATTTTTATAAAACGGGCGCTATATCCTGACGGTAGTGCATTAGACAGGTAACCTGAAAAAAATCATGTTCCTTCGGTGTCCTCCGGTGCTCCTAACGGCATCTGCAAGATTTCACAGACCGGAGGATAACAAGCAGTCAGAGCCGATCTGGAGACTTGCCGTCTCTGAGCAGCTGTCAATCACTCACAAACTCTGATCAAACGGTCAAACTAGGCAGCGCTGATCAAATATGAATCAATATTATGATACTGTAATGCCTATTTCTCTCCTCAGATGTTCCCAGAATCATCTTGTAGTGCACTGTGTAGTTTGTGACCCGGCAGCCATGTTGAGATCAAGTTGAGGAAATTCCAAGCACGCTTTATCATTTCAGATATAAATCATGTTCGCAAACACACACTGTGTTCATATAGTGCAGCTAATCGTCATCATCATATTTATCATCTAATGGCTTTGTGATGAGTCGGTTTAAATTCTGTCCAGAAAACATAAAAACCTGCAGAAACGTTTGTAGCTTCACTTTTTTTTAAGTAGATCTCAGATAATGAGATAATGAGATAATGAGATAATGAGATAATGATCAATTCTACTTGTCAGTTGTGACATTTTTTTAAGTCAGCTTCATAATTTTCTTTTTAAACATCAAAGTAAAACTTCTGAGCTATATAAAAGTAAACTAGAAACAACGTTGGAACATCAATAAAGACATACACTTGAGTTTTTAATAAATGTTAAATGAGCTCAGGGGGAAAGTGGACAACCGGAGTTCTCATTTGAAAATAAAATCTCAGTTACAATTTGTTTGGCCCACAGCAGCATTTATTCAAACAGCTCTCCTCTGAGACTCATTGAGAAAGCTGTGCTGAGTATTCCTACGACGTTTTAATGACAATTCAGAGCATTTCTTCCCCTCTGACCCCAATATGAAGCTTGGTTATTGAGTGACGCTCGCAGCGAACACATTCATCCAAGAAGTTCACATCCAACTCTGCAGCCCAGAAGAAAATAAACTGAATTATCAAGTGTATTCAAAATAAATATGCTGGTTCAAAGCACCTTTTTATTAGCAGTCTTGCAGGTTTTCTGTTGGATGTTTGCTTTGCTTTGATTGTCCTATGAACGCAGAATGCTCAGTGAACTGCTCTCATTGGACCAGACTATGTAAATAAAGGCTGAATGAACAGAATAATTGGATAAAATATATGTATCTAAAAAAAAATTTAGTTTTGAAAATTACAGAAAATTTGAATATCGGAAATTGGTTTTGTCTTAAATTGTGTTTATTGTATAGAGACAACCAACGATTAATGCCGATTCTGTTGCTGTTGACAAAATAGTGAAATAAAGAACAGATGAATGTGTCCTCAGCTTGAAAGATTGGATCACTGAAGATATTTCAAAAATGAAACCTGAAAAACTCGCTCAAAGTATTGATGGTGAGCTGGAAGTGTTTAATGCAAAGTGGGATAAAGTTGAAAGTTATTTATTTGTTATACTGGTCAACATTTGACCACAAGATATTTTGTTATGTTTTATTTAAAAATAAAATCTTGTGCATCATGAATTTATGGTCATGTTGTTTTGCTATAGACTGCCTTTGATTATTGCTCTCCTTGTCTCTGTCAACTAGCAGATAAGGACGATTTCTTTCTGACTGTAAAGCAGTTATTAATAATAGTTTGTTTGCTGTCTTGAACTTTGTGATGTAGAAATTCATAAATAAATAAAACAAAAAAAATAGAAACATCCATGAAAATTCATGTATTTCCCAATGAGCATCATTTCAGTTTTCTGGATATTCCAATATGGGAAGCTGGAAGGCTGTAACAGGGACATTATTTATGTTTTCACCAGCCACGATGTGAAACTGTGCTCTATGATTGGACAACGGTGTCACGTGTTAATGAATTACTCATGTTCTACCTTCGCCGTCAGAGACTGTAGGTGTTGAAAGTGACCAATCAAAGAGCGGACACATCAGCCACTGTCTATTCCATTCCCGCCTCCAAAGTCTCAAAAGTGAACTTGACGAGCGAGCGAGTTGAGCAGGACTGCATTTGTGCACACGGAGCAGAAATGCTCCCTCTTGAGGATGCTTTCCACTCACGGATACTGTTCTGTGCGCTCTGGGATTTTGATCCCAATTAAATGCCATAGTTAAACCTGAGGTGGGGGGGACACACGGGGTGCTGAAAATAATGCAGCAGCCTGCTGCAAAAAATTGAAACAGAATCAACTTTTAGGGAAATGCAACATCACAGTGTGTTCATCAATCACGTAACCACTGATCCAGGTCTGTGCAACCCAGCCATGAGGGCGCTCATTGCTGCAACACCTGATCTGGTATGAATACAGCATTATACAATCGTTTTGTGTCTTTGCTGCTTTTGTGTCCTTGTGGTCGTTTTGCTAAATATTTCCTGTATGAATTAAATGTATTGATTGAATAATTTTACACATAGGCGTTCGCATTCATATATGTACATGAATGTGTACAGTAGACATAAATAGGGCTCCCCCGAAAGTCACGGTGTAATGCATTTCTTGCAGCATTTCTTGCAGGTCAAAGCTCCTGTGGAGGGCTGAAACTTTCTCTCTTTGCTCTGTCTTTCTCAGTGACCCATTTAGTTTATTCTCTCTCTCTCTCTCTCTCTCTCTCTCTCTCTCTCTCTCACACACACACACACACACACAGAGAGGAGGTTGCCATAAGTGGACAGGTTATGTGCTGGTCTGCTTCCATCGATCAGGTTGAAAGAGAAAGCTCCTGTTCCACTATAAATACTCTCAGTGCTGTTATCAGTGCCCTTGTGCCGTTCTCCTCCATCTTTACCTCCGGGTCCTCCATCCTTCTGTCCCCCTCCGGTGCAGCTATTTCTGTATCCATCTATAAACTGTGGTCACTCAGCCTGGTGTCAGGTTGCTGGACAGACCAATAGGTGACACACACAAGAACTCTCTTCTGATTCCACTTTGATCTCAGCAGGCAGTTACATGTTTCACGTTTGACATTTGAGGTTGGCATTTAGAGGACAGGTTTGCGCAAGTCTGTCTTATACATAGACTGTATAAAACATGGACATATAGTCTCCATGACATCACCCATAGGTAGTGAC
>CAKAKQ010037363.1:0-19081 GCA_916700675.1 Helicolenus avius
TGCTGGATGACAAGGGGCGCGTCATTGAGGAAGGTATGCTCATATGTGCTCCTGCCTGCATACACACACACACACACACACACCAGTGATACATGACATCCATCCACCCATCAGACCTCCTATATCCCCGCCGACAGATCCTCGGGAGAGGGTCAGACTGGTGTTGTCATGGTGACAGTCACAGTGAGACCTGACCTGTTCACATTAACATTCCATTAACCTGAGGTCGACAACAACACCTGAGAGCTTTGGGCCCTGCCCCCTGCTCTCTTTATTTGATTTAACTGAAGAGCTGCATTGGCTATATCTGGATAGCTTCTGTAACAGAATACTGAGTGTGCTTGTCCTGCAGAATACAGTAATGTGTCATATAGGAAACACTCACCTCTATCTCTCTGTCTCTGAAACAAGGTATAGAGAGGCAAAGCCCTTTCTGGTGGACCACTACAGGACCTTATTTCAGAAAAAATTTGAATGGTAGTCAACGACAAGAGACAAATCATTTTTTGATCGCATTTGATTTGCGCCATGAATCACACATATGATGTTTGTCAATTTAAAGTCAAGAAAGGCGCAGTTTGTTGTAAAACTCTTGAAGTATAAGACTGTGAAAATATACAATTAGAAAGACTACACACCCAAAAGTCGCGTAAGTGACGTCTCTCTCGCTGAAGCTACGATGTCTCTGTGTTTCGTACCGGGATATACTCGCACAAGCAACGGGTCTTTCTAGTTCTTTCGCTTCACGGCTGTTAAAAAGAGCAGGAGTCGCTGGATAAAACACATCAGGCAAGATAACGTTACATCTGTGCGTGGAACATTAGTTAGCTATCTATCTAGTGTTGGTGACGAGAGATGTAGTTCACTGAGCAGTTTCACACAAAACTAAATGCTACTACGACAAACCTACGATAAACTGTGACTTTCTTGACTTGCAAAATTATCTTTTAAATTGACAAGCATCATATGTGTGTGATTCATGGCGCAATTCAAATGGGATCAAAAAAAAAAAATTTGTCTCTGACCGTTAACTACCGTTCATATTTTTTCCGAAGTAAAGTCTCATAGTGTCCACCAGAAGGGGCAGGACTTTGCCTCTCTATTGCCGGCAACAATGCGTCCTAGCATTATTTGAGCACAGCATGGAATTCCATCTGTAAGCTACCATATTTCGCTAACAAAAGCCTTCAAATTTGCTGCCATCAAATATAAGACTCAGGGAGTCTGTTTTGTGTGTGTGTGTGTGTGTGTGTCCACACGGGAGGAATCCCCCGCAGATCAAATTCAAATCTCTGGTCTTTCCTGCAAAGTAAAATATGTTTATACAGTAACACGATCTCCTCTGTTTACCGTGTCGTGTTCTTTCCCATAGCCCAAAGCAGTCCCTCTGTTGGTGTGGTTGGTTCACCTAAGCTAGCCTGCAGCCCTGCTATTCTAAGTGTTTGTCTTTTCCCCTGTCGGAACATGTGTCCAATGCACTGAAGCACCCTTTCCCCTATCCTCTCTCATCTGTTTGGATTAAATATGCAGAGGGCAGGGCTTTCTAAATAGACATGCTGGTAGGGAACATGCCCTGCCAGTGTCGGCTTGGTTAAACTTTCAGATCCCCAACGGGGCTAAGTGGTACTCTAGGTAACTGGGTGGTGGGGTGAGACATAAACCACAGGGCACTTGGTGAAGGTGAGACTCAAGCTGAGAGGTGCACATACAGTCTTATAAAAACGTTATTGCAGCTCAAATACTGAATATTTTGGAAAATATGACGTAGAGCTACAGCGATTAATCGATTAGTGGACGACAGGAAAAATAATCGCCAACTATTTTGATAATCGATTAATCATTAGAGTAATTTTTCATGCAAAAATGGCAGAAAATGCTGTTTTCAGCCTCTCACATATGGAGATTTCCTGCTTTCTCTGTTATATATCATATCAAACTGAATATCGTTGGGTTTTGGACTGACAAAACAAGACATTTAAAAACATCACCTTGGACTTTGAGAAACTGGGATGGACATTTCTCACTATTTTTTTTTACATTTTATAGACCAAACGATTAATAGGTTAATCTAGAAAATAATTTGCAGATTAATCAGTATTGAAAATAATTGCAGCCCTAATATGATATACAACATCTATGTGAGTTAAATGAACAAATACAATGCATCTCTGTATAAAACTAAATATGTATTGATCTAATCCAACCTTTTAATAACTGACAGTTGAATACAGTGCTCAGACACTTTGGTCCAGCTGTCTACATTGTTATCCCATGGTGTTAAGGGTGTAGCTTCCACTCTTAAGTTATCACCACACTGACTTTAGTAAGGGGGATATGATGATCCCCACATAGCTGCAAACAGAACAGACATACACATGGATGTGCACACACACACATATACATCAGAGGCCAACAGGATTGAGTTTCGCTCTCCTGCTCTGTGCCCTGCAGCTCCATACAAGAATCTATTTAGACATCTGTGAAAGCTGCACTTGCTGCACCACACAGGCTCCCTGTGGGAGTAAGCCTAAAGCCGGTGGCCTGTCAGTCAAGCATCTATGTAATTCCTGTTCCTTAGGGGTGATAGTACTGTAGCAAGGCAAGCCAGGGTGAGCCCCTTTTAAAGGGTTTTCTTTTAGGATAAGATGGAAGTTGTTATTGAAATCATGGTTTTTAGAATTAGCTGATGAGATTCATTTTTAATATTTAATGTGTCCTTCTAAAGCTTTGATTTTTACTGTCCTGGCCTACATTAAGGGTTCTTCTTTACATTGTATAACATGTTTTGTAACAGTGATTTGGAAAATGCCATACAAATTTAGATTTAATATTTATCATTTATCACTAAAGGTTATTATTACTCTCCCCAACCACTCTGGTTTAGGACCTGACCCGAAGCCTAAGCTGCGAGGAGACGCCAGAACGTTCCGTGTATGGCTGGACCCGAACCAGTATCAACAGGACATGACCAGCAGTATTCAGAGTGCCACTGAAGACCCATATGAGACTTTCAACGTCATCATGAGGCGCAAACCCAAGGAGAACAATTTCAAGGTTTGGACGATACACTGAAGCACACAGATCAGCCCCTCGTTGTACATTGCATTTGAGTACTTTATCTTCAGACCTTGAGCTCTGGTCCTACCAACACCACCCCAGAGTGATGTATCGCACATATTACACTCTCTTGGGTGTTGTAGCTGTAAGGTTGGGGCCAGGGCAACTCTGAGATTACCACACACTCAAGGCCCTATGCACCCCTACCTTCCTCTCACCTTTAAGAATCCCCCTGTGGCCGCAAGCCAACATTGTATAGTATTCTCAGCATGCTTTCCTACAGAAAGCATAACCGTGTTATGTTGTCAGTGTAAAATACAGGCGTCTGCAGCAGAACCCTGCTGTTAAAGGTTAAGAGAGGTAAATCTATGTCAGGTCATAGAAAAGTTATCCATGCAAGGGTGTGAAACTTTTGTTAAACACCCCATCTGTCTCGTGTTGTTTTGCTCCATTTTGTTCCTTTTTTTTTTTTAGAATGTTAATCGTGCACAAAACCCTTTTGCTGTTTATCCCATCCTTTTATATGAGAGCTTCTCATTACGGCTTTGTCAAATCTGCTATTTCTACTTCCGCACACCCATTTCTGTCTTTCACAGCCAGAGCCATGACAGATGAATTTGAAGTGTTTCCTTTTTTATGAATTTGAAAAGAGCAGGAACTAATGGGTATTCAAGAAACATTCTTCTCCATCTTTGATGTGTGACATAGATAAAAGCAAACACATTCCCCCTCCCCGGTGTTTGATGCTCAGGGTATTAGACAGTTTGCAGTTCATTAAAATATAATTGACATACATACAAATTACCTGCTGTCCCATCATCCCACCACAAAGCTATTCTTATCCAGCTAAACCACCTCTTCTGGGATGGTTGTCTGTTGTCTGTTGTCTGTTGTCTGACGCGCCTCATTGCTCACATTTCTCTGTCTCTACTTTTTTAGGCGGTGCTAGAGACCATCAGAAACCTGATGAACACAGAGTGTGTTGTCCCTGACTGGCTTCACGACATCATCCTTGGCTATGGCGACCCGGGCAGCGCCCACTACTCCAAAATGCCCAATCAGATCTCCACGTTGGACTTCAACGACACCTTTCTGTCCCTGGACCATTTGCGTTCGTGCTTCCCAGGTTACACCATAAAGGTCACGGAGGAGAACCCTGAGCTGCAAGTCTTCCCTTTCAGGTGAAAGTCAAAGATCCAATAATCAAATGATAAAGAGAGGTTCTGTTGAGGTTGATTTACCTTTATCAAAGTAAATGTATAGACTAGGCCTGTCAATCAATTAAGATATTTAATCACGATTAATCACATGATGGTCCATAGATAATCGCGATTAATCACACATTTTTATGTGTTCAATATGTACCTTAAAGGGAGATTTATCAAGTATTTAATTCTCTTATCAACATGGGAGTGGGCAAATGTGCTTGCTTTATGCAAATGTATGTATATATATATATTATTGGCATTATTAGTATTAGCCCGCTACAACCTAAAAATTGCAAGTTGCATTAATGCGTTAAAGAAATTAGTGGTGTTAAAAAACAAATTTGTGTAAACGTGTTATTATTGCTTTAACTTTGACAGCCCTATTCTAGACATTCATATTTTATTTACTGTATTGTATAATTTCCCCACTAGACTCACTTGATAATACATACATATCACATTATATTATTATACTATATTAATCAATCTTCCTTTTGCTTTACCAGAATCAAGTTTCCCATCTCAAACAAAGCAGACAAAGGGAAGAAGAGAAAGGTTGAGGAAGAAGTGGAAGACAAAGAGGAAGACATGACCATGATCGTTGAGCCCTACGTCACCCCCAACCGTGGCCCATATCCCTACAACCAGCCCAAACGGTGAGAGGTCACGGCCAAGACTCAGGCCTTCCTGTTAACGAGATTAGGGGTCAATAGGTTCTTCAGTGTTTGGTTAAACCTTGACTTCTCTCTGAGGTCAGTGTACTCCGCATACCTTAAGTCTCTAACCTCCATCCAAAACATATTTTCAGTATAAAACAGAACAGAGGCTTATTATATGTCCTACTCTGGCCCTGACTATTTAGATTTGTTTGTCCGTGCCTGACTCAATGGTATCTGCTCTGACTTGTTCGCCATGTAATGTTGGGGTGCTATTTTGGTGGTTGTTATGCCTACAATTATGGATGGAAATTTTTTTTATGCAATTAAAGGTGAACAGAAAAGGCTTTAATATGCCTGTGCTAATTATAACACCACAAAATAATTGCCCTTGATGAAAATTTAAGATTCATCTGGTGGTGTTTTAGCATCTCCAGTTTGCACTTTGATATTTAAATCTTGATAGCAACAACATGTCCATGGGGAAGCCCCGACTTAACAATCTTTAAAGATGGTCTCAAAAAACATCACAAAAAACTTGCGGTATTAAGCATCTCTTTTAAAAAATGTGTTTATGCTGTCAAGACTATTCAGTATATCCGACTAATTACTTGATTTATTAATATCAGCGATGTACATATTTTACAGGAACACGATTCAGTTCACTCCTACTCAGATTGAAGCCATTCGAGCCGGGATGCAGCCAGGACTCACCATGGTAAGGACTTTGTATTTCGTGTTTTATTGTAGACGTTTCTCAAGACTGAATGGAAGCCACCCAAAGAAAATCTGCAAGACCTAAACGATCTATTTGACATATACATTTCAACATTTCAATAGACTCCAACAAATTAAAAGTATAAGCATGAGTAGTAATCATGGTTATTACACGGCTTCGTTGAATTCTCAATTCTGATTGGTCATGACCGTTGTTATGTATAACAGACATGGACGCATCTCTGATCTCGGACTCTGGAGGACCATTTTTGTGTCAAATTATTGATTTCTTAAGTAACTAGCCGTGTAATAAGAGGTTTAATGTATAGCAAGCCGGTCATTGTTATGAAATAAACCCTGACAGGAGGATGCAGGATGCGAAGCGAAGGGGTTTATTTCACAGCAATGACCTGCTCGCTGCTGTACATGATCCCTTATGTATATACTTGTTCTATTTTTCTTTGGAAGATTAAGTTGATAGCACTAATGCCACACGAAACCTAATGTTTCATTTAGTTTATGGTCTCTAACTTTATTCTATAGGTAACAGAATAAGTGAAAGTTTATAGCAGTGGACTTAATTAGGAAGACGAGCTATGTGAACCCCTCCCTATAAAATCATCATGCATATCCAGGAGTGTGATGCTGTCTGGGTAAAACCTCTAGTCAGTCCAGTGAATGCTGGTACTGCAGATGCGTACTGTTCCAGCTCGCTGGTATTAAGCCAAAGATTTGCAACTATTAATCTTAGTAATGTACACTAAGGGAATTCCCTCACCAGTAAATATGCTGTTTGGTGTCCCTATCTCCCTCACTCATGTAGAGTGATGACAGATTTCCCTGAACCCTTCTCTGTGATTTTGGCATTGACAATGGTAGTCAACCACACATAAAATAACAAATGTTCCAGCTACAGATACACCCAGTCCATATGCACATCCACAGCTCTGTCATTCCAGCCTGCTGTTGTTATCTGAAGAGAAATGTAACACACACTGTTTTGACAAAAGTGCTATTCTGATGTGGTGATTCTGAAGCTGGCTCCGGGGTATGAGTTATTTATTGTGCAACTAGCTGCGGTAAATATGGCAAGTAGGCTATCGGCAGAGTCGTAAAACAACTCTACATGCCCTTCTCCACTCCTCTCCTCACCCTGTCTAACCTTCCTTCTTGGCATATGTTGTCAGCAGCCATAATGAACACACACGATCTCCCGGTCTGCCTGGCTTGGCTTTCATGTAGTGGAACCAAGGAGCTGATTATCTACTGATTAATGCAGGAATATCTTAATTGTGCTTACTATTTTTGCAGAAATGACTCACCTGAGATACCCACACCAAGACTAACCTGTTTCATGAATATTTATTTAGTAAATTAGATGCTATTCCCCCGGGTTAAGTAAATATGAGGCTCATTATCATGGTAACCTGTATACAGAGATGCAGTACTACTAACATTCAGATGAGTGCAAAGGCTTGAAAAATACTTATGCCTCCTACAGCTTTTCTCCATTTTCAGTAGCTCTGTGTTTTTGCCCATCTGTGCAGTCACTGGGTCTTATTTTTGCCAGGCAACACCACAGCCTTGTTACATTGTATATGTGAGCACGGCTAACGATGAGGCACCAGCCTAGCCCGTTCTGACATGCCCATGGCCTAGCTGTCACAACCACTAGGGTGTCTCCAAGGCAAAGCGCCTTTGCACTGTGACCTAGCTTCTGATTGTGCTTCTCTTCTGCTTCTTTCTGTTAAAAAATGTTCATTTCTTTCTTCCCACCCCCTTCTTCACTTCCTGCTGTGTCTTCCAGGTTGTTGGACCACCTGGTACTGGAAAGACAGATGTTGCTGTTCAGATCATCTCAAACCTCTATCACAACTTTCCTGAGCAGAGGACGCTCATAGTCACACACTCCAACCAGGTTAACCCTCCACACACACACACACACACACCCAGCACAGCTACACCCGAACAGGCTCAGCACGTCTCTGATCTCTGAAAAGTTTCTCCAATACCCTGCTCCAAAACCTGTGAAGCTGTCTGGAGAATTTAGAGCTTGTACTCAGAACTGCCCATTAATCAGGCAATAGATTTTAATTTTTCCTCTATGGTTTGAATATAACTAAGCTCCCCTGTGACCCGGTCTTCTCCCCTCAGTATTTAATCACAAAGTAATCTGCTCTTATTTTACACCAGTAGAAGCTTGCCAAAGGGAATCTTGGCCACAAGAAGCATAGCTGGATATAATGATGAAAACATTATCCTCATGCAATAGTCCCCTTCCATTTATATTTCTTACACAGGAACAGACACCTCATATATATTACAAACAACACTGTATGAAATGGATCAAATTAATAGAGACTGAAAAAGAGACAAAGTCAAAACAGGTTCATATGTACAAGTACTGTTGATAGATGAGAAAATACACACACGCTATATAAATGCAAGTCCATTTACCATTTACCATTCTACACCAGGCTCTGAACCAGCTGTTTGAAAAGATCATGGCTCTAGACATCGACGAGCGCCACCTCCTGCGTCTGGGCCATGGAGAAGAGGAGCTGGAGACGGAGAAGGACTTCAGCAGGTGAGGACAGCAGAAGCACATAAACAAACAGAAATGCACTCATGAAAATTGAGACAACTTGAATTCGCACATGCATGTGTGGAAGTGCATTCAACAAATGGTTACAGACTTAGTGCATATACGCTGCAGAGGCAACCCTTACAGTTTGATCAAAGCAGACAACACACAAATGCATATGTACACAAAAGCAGCAGCCCAGCTGCTCACATACATAATTAGTGTGAGCCAACACACTGACAGGGCTACCCGATACTCCCATATGCCAGGCCATGGACCTGGTTTATCTTCATTAGGCATTGCTGGCCTCTCAGGCCTTTCCACTAGTGTAAAGGATCCCTCCCTACAGTCCTGCACTCAGAGGCACTTCCTGTCTGATTAACCCTCTCATCACTGCTCTGGACCACAAGAATTGACCTTGTACTCACTCGTAGTAGGAGGATGGCCACAAGCCGCGTAGAGAGACATCGGTAGATTCATCATGATCACTATTTTAGAAAAGTTTTTCCAGGGCTGGCTAAAAGTCATATATAATTATACATTTCCAAAACAATTTAGGTGGAATTTGCTTTCAGTACAGCGTGGTGGGTAAGCTCAAACTACAGTAACGGTAACATCAAAACATAGACATCAACATCACATTAGACACATGACTAACACAACAGACATTATTCACATATTACCACAAGACTAGATTCACAGACAGTAATTACAAGATTGATATAAAGGTTTTAAGTTCAGTACATCTGTCACCTGTCAGTACATCAATCCAAATACCACTATTATAACTCTGTAGTTACAGTTATGGCTGACTTTATCCACAATATTTCATGTAATGCCCAAATAATTTTAATGTTAAACAAAACCTTTGGAACTTTTTTTATATAAGTTAAACAGGGAATAGGGCTGCGCAATTTTGCAAAAATATCTAATTGCAATTATTTTGACTGATATTGCAATTGTGATATGATTTGCGATATTAGAGGGTATGATAATTTTCTACGTCATTATTCTCATTTTCATTGAAAAACATATTAAAATGATTATGGTGTGATATCAGCGGGGATCTGTACCAAACAAAGATGTTTTCTTAAGTCTGTAGAATATGATGTAGGACAGGACATCTCTGCAGCACGAAAATATTTAATTTAAAATGGTATTTTGACATTTCCCCTTTAATAAATACTGCGATTTCCTCCTCATCCTACAATTTGAAAATTGCAGTAGGCCATATTACGATTTCGATCAAATTTCCATTAATTGTGCAGCCCTAATAGAGAAGTAGCTATATAAATGTTCTCATTTTCCAAGCTCAGGAATACATCAGGCTTTTTAAATGAATAATTCATTTGCAACAATAAGACTGAATAATTAAATGAATAAATACACAAATAAATAAAGAATTACGCGAATAAATACATTTCATTTCAGGTTTTTAAGACCTTTTATAATGTTTATTTAGCTCAGGTCAGGAGGTGGGCGACAATACCTGACTCTGATTCAATAAAACCAACATATAATATTAACACTAGTTGTTTAAGAACCTTCTCCGTCTACACCCTAATGGACACATAAAACACACAGTGCTGCTTTTCTTCATATAGCGCAGGTGGCAGGGCCCAAAACAAATGGCCTCAGACAAGAACCACTAGAGTACTGTTAAGGAAGCCCCAGTTGTTCCCAGCTCTCTTATCCACGTCTTTGTGTAAACTCCACTGTATCTGTGTGTGTGTGTGTGTGTGTGTGTGTTATGCCTTGAAGGATAGTGACTCAGTCCTTACTACTGAGACATAGTGAGATGGGAAAAGAGAAGTTTTGGGGGCAGCACACTTTTAGCACTCATGACCGACTTGAGAAAGACAAAATATTTACAGTTCTACGTGACTGCTGCTATATTTAACACCATTATTAGATGAATCAGCCAGAACCTTCTGTTTTTTTTGCTAGCAAGGCTTTTTGGCCAGCTCCTGGATATAAATAGCTCAGTGTTATTGAATACTAATTAAGTTTTTATGCTGTTACTATTTAAAGTTTCCTTATAGCCTACATTGTTAATTACCACCTTATCCATCTGTGGCACTGAGCAAATTACACCCTATAGCTCTTTGCAACACTTCCAGTGGAGGAAGGGAGTGGTGATGCATGTCGCTCATTTGCTATACTCTGTGTATGACTGCTGCTCACTGTGAGTGTATGACTGTAGTATGAATAGCAGTGTGCACATGGAAAGCAGTCTGCTATATCCTTAAATTATGCAGCAACACCGACATAAAAGAGCTTTAGCTTGCAGCATTTAATATGTTCCCGCCTGCCTGGCTGCCTCATAACAACATGCAGACTCCACACTCCTTCCACCCCACTGACACCAGCGAGAGGAGAGAGCCGGAGAGTTTTAATTAACACTGTATACGAGATGACAAAATGGAAGGCAGTGCTCCCCCAGAATGCCTAACAAAGGGAAAGCTACAGCACCATTAATTAACAATGCCTCCCTGCATTTCATGGAGGATTTTGTGCTGTTTTTAATGAGACTGTAGAGTGCACGTTGGTTTCTGTATAGGGGAGATCATCCAGAAATTCCAAGTTGTATGTTCAGTTGTGGACAGTCTATATTTGTACACTAGCTTCTAGGTAAAAAAAATCATCTTTGTCAAGAAAATCCAATGATGCCACTTTGGCTCTGGTTGGAAATGACATGCAGCATCCTCGTTCACGTTCAAGCACAGTTGCTGCTGTTGTGTGCAAGTTTTATATTTATGGCATTTTACAAAAAAAAAGAAATACAATCCTGTCGATGTTGTTGTCCACACCTGTGTATCTATTCTGGGTTTTCTGTCTCAGTAGCTGAATTTATTACAGGTCCGTCATCCTGGGAGGCAAGGTCATTCCCCATTTTTATTTAATTTTATTCAGGCCACACAGGCAGACCACTGTGACGGTCTTTGAGTCATCTGCTGACTGAGGATCTCTGCAGAGGGACTAAAAATAGAGTTCACCTCTAGTGTTACCCTGTGACCCCTCCCACTTCCTGTCTTCCTGCTTGTCTCCTTGCCACCTGATAATTGCTTTTAAGCAGTATTGTTTAGCTGCACAATATGATGCATGATAGAACCTAAACAAACCTTGTGCACAGTTAAGGACGGTCATGGCCCTCTTTGAACCTCTGTACTGTCATTGGGTTATATATACAACATATTTAACTGTTCAATTACTGTATGTCCTCAAACGATCAGGGATTTCATCATCTGCTCGCACTTGCAACTCAACAATCCCATAATCAAGATTAAATCTGTTCTATTAATCCATACATGGACAGATCAGAGGCTGAATCCACAAATAGAAGAGACTTTATCTCACCTGTTTGTTATATGCAGTAGTTTGCCTGAGGTCTCCGTCTGGGTGGCACACCAGCATGTAGGTCGATGAACCTGGGTCATGACACCAGTTGTTTTGCGGTGAAGTTGATACTGGAGCACAGGAACAGACGGGAGTCAATCTGATCACTCAGTGCATCAGAAGTTTAATAATACAGTGTAACAGCATTAATGGAGTCAGTGTCTTTTTGAGATTAGACCATGATCTGATTATGCATTTAATTCTAGATACAGTCGATTGAACCTTAAACATGAATCATCTCGCATCTTTGTATCATTCTTAACATATGTTTGTCCCAGATTAGATTGTTGACTATCTGTGCTGTGCTGTCTGTCTCCAGATATGGCCGAGTAAACTACGTCCTAGCCAGAAGACTGGAGCTCCTCAGAGAAGTGGGGAGGTTACAGGAGAGCTTGGATGTCCCAGGAGATGTTTCTTACACCTGTGAGACTGCTGGACATTTCTACCTCTACCAGGTAAGACTATAAATATGTGTGTGTATATTAGGGGTGTCACGATTCTCCAAATCCACGATTCGATTGGATTTAAACATGCCATTGTTAGACTATGGAGTCTTGATTCGTAAATTGGTTTCATGCCCTGACACCTGTCATTTACACTTTGAACAAAAAGAAGATTCACTGGATGGCAGGAGGGTACTTTACAACAACAGCTAGAGTTTCTCAAAGTTTACGAGGCACACCTGAATGCACCATGACGTCCCTCTCCGTGCCTACATGCTTTACACTATGGCAAGCATAAACCTCGCTTGACTGTACAAAGTGATATAGACACACGATTGATTTGAAGTGGAGATAGTGCGACCGCGGCTGAAAATTGCTAAACTGTAGTGTCTTGTAGTGTCTAAATCTTCTGCAGCCAACAAACTGTTGTTTTTCTGTCAACGACACGTTTGTTGTTTACATAACTCACGGGGAACGCAAAATATCACCACACCGGTGACTTCAGGGAAGCAGGAGGATTTTCTCCGTCATCGCTGCAGGCTACTGGTAAGATAGGCTGTCGTCTTTTTTTTCCTTCGGACGCAAGCAAGTAGGCAGGGGCGGAGAGAAAAAAGTGCAAGCTGTCAACCAATGTTGCATAGGCTATGCTTCTGATTTTGCACTGAGCATCAGTTCCTAAAGTGCATAATATTTCATCAAGCTAAAAGTGAGCACAATGTCCAAATAAAATTCCTAATTGCATACAGGTTTAACAAAACAAACCTTGCAGAAGTCCAGATGTTTTTTGGAAACAGCCACTCTCAGTCCTACTATTAAGCCTCTAAACATCCTTGAAATTTGTGTTTGGATATTACTATTGATTTTCAGAGAGAGAGAGTGTTAAGGGGATCTGGGAGATATTTTGCTGAATTAATTAGAATGGATTTCTACATTGTCTGTCCTCTTCCTCAGACATATCCATGCCAATCAAACCCAGACATTATTAAAGTTTCCATTCCCCAGACTCTCTTTTTGCCTAGACTGCAAATAGCCAGAAACAATCTCAACCCTTGCTGTATATTCCTGTCACCTAATTATCGCTGTCCTCTCGGGCTGCAGGAGAAATGCCACTGCAGACAATTACTTACTTGCATTGCCATGCTTCTTTAAGAGGGTTCTAAAATAGAAATTATAGACAGTTGTAACATAAAGAGTACGGCTTGTAACTGTCATCTTCAGTGTTATGGGGAGCTCAAGTTAATATCAACCTATCATCATTTAAGTAGATTAAGGTTTAAGATTTAAGTATCACATATAACATCACAACAGTAATGTGAGGCAGACTGTATACTGTAAAAGCACTGTAAAGATGCCAGTGACATAGTTTTTAGCGTTGGTCATAGCTTAAACTACATCCATTAGCAGATAGTTGTCTGGTGAATCCAACCCGAAGCAGATACTTGGATACCATGGCCATTACCCGAGCTCTAGTATCAAGAGTTCATGTGTGAAGATGTTCATACTGCCATTTTTTCACCATGCCAGAAATCTGTCAGTTGTCTCCCTCACACACCACTGTGGCTCCTTATTAATGTGATGGTGCGTGGAGACTGGATTCTCAACCCACACTTATTTTAGCTGTGTTTATTTTAGCTCTGAAAACAGGCTGACAGTGTAGTTCCGTGACATTTGAAGATGTAAATGTCAAGAAGTTGTTAGAGTGGTGAATCTGTGACCATGAGCAGACTACTCTGTCAGTTATCAATGATAACGATGCACATGTAGACATACTTGAGGTTTGATGGTGGTCTTAACAGTCCATACAGACTTGCAATTAAGCTTAGTCCTCTAGCACACTCGTTAATGTTATCCTTAATGTTGTTTTTCACAGGGGTATTTATAGAACTAAGCTACCCCGCTGTTTGGTTGAAGCTGGTTTATTAAGTGCTCAGCAGGGGCACCTGTATACGACTGAGGCTATCTGTTCTCATTTGTTCATTTGTGCGTAATGTGTTTTTTGCTGTGGTCAAATAATTATAGAGAAAATACAGGCTGGGCAGAGCCATGCAGAACACCCACTGTGTGCTCATACAGCATTTTTTGTAGACTTTTTGTAGATTGGCATCAACTAAGTCAAGGCTCGTGCATACCAGAAAGTACCTTAGAGAGTTTCTTTATGTAGTGCCTTAATCAAGCTGTTAATTAAAACACTTGTTTAATTATTGTCCAAATTTAAACACTACTGTGCTGCCAGTATGATTTTTCCATCAGTATAATTTCAATAGTCCCAGTCATGCATACCAACCCACTCCACCTTTCAGGCAATTAGAAAGAGACAAAAAGCTTGGCTCATTTCCGAAGACCTGTTTGTATTTGTGTGATCACAAAAAAATACACATATAACCCACATTTATACAGCACACAAGGATATGTGGGAACCAGTGTTCATTTTGGCAGCTGTTTTAGATTTAGTTTTAGTCTTTTTTAGTCACATTTTGGTCGTTTTCAGCTTACATAGTTTTAGTCTAGTTTTAGTCAACAACAACTCAAAAGTTTTAGTCACCGAAAAGTCATTACAATATTAGTCAACTTTTGGTCATTGCTTTTGGCAAAATGTTTTCTCTCTTAATTTTGTCAGCATTTTTTAAAACATATTTAGTCTTAGTCTAAGTCCTGTGTCAAATGTCCTTTTTTAGTCACCAGATTATATTGAACATTTCAGTCAAGCTAGTCTAGCCCAACCAATAATTTTGGTCAAACTTATTTCACATAAGATTTTATCATATCATTATCTGATGAAAAGCGTTTCGTTAACGAAATAAACACTGGTGGGAACCTCTAGCATACACTAACAGACTATCACTACTGGTGCTCAGCCTCCTAACATTCAGAGGATACTGTATGTCTGCTCTCTCTCCCCTCTACAGGTGATATCTCGCTGGGAAGAGTACATGAGCAAAGTCAGGCCGAAACAGGGCAAGACCGTGGAGGCGCAAGCTGTGGCTGCACACTTTCCATTCCACAAGTACTTCTCCAACGCCCCCCAGCCTGTCTTCAAGGGGCGGTCATATGAAGAGGACATGGACATCGCAGAGGGCTGCTACCGCCACATCAAGAAAATATTCACCCAGCTGGAGGTAAGATCCACAGAGTGTACTAGTTCCCTCACTGCTGAGCACCCCCAGTGGGATGTAAGGAGGTTACTTCAGTGCAATAAGGCAATTGTATTTATAGAGCATGTGTCATTACAGTTAAATTCAGTGTATGGTGTATTAAAATGCATACAGCAACACATACCATCTACAGCAGCACACACCAATTTATCTGAGGTAAACATATATAGCCCTTTCCTTCTTTTCCTCAAACACACACAGAGGCTACGTCAGCTGTATTTGATGGTTCTCGCAGACTAACTTGCCAGCTGTGTGTCCAGATGTTGCACAATCTCCCATCCATAAGTAACTATGCCTTCCTGGCCACCACGGTGACAGGTTGTTGTACATTAACAGACCGGTCAGACACTGTGTCTTTGTGGATGTGTCAGCTTATAAGCAGCCACTTTTGTATCTCCCTTGTCATCACCTGTCCCTTTGTTTTAGATTAGAGTGAATCATTATATAAGATACTTAACAGTACTTATGCTGTTTATTTGTAGATATGATTGCTGACCCTTTGGAAAAGATAAGCGGTACAACAAAGTGCTGAAGGCTTTTACTACTTATCTTTTTTATTTTCCATGTCACTCTTTTTCACACTATTTCGCGCTTACAAACACACAGCTGAATGTGTTATCATTCCTTCCCAGCCCATCAAGTGTTTCTATAGGGATAACAATAACATCTCAGATTTATGGGAACACCAAGAAGGTCTCCGAAAAGCAATAAAGAAGTTATTGGCTTGAGGTAATATCCCAACACATGTGGTGACCTTGATTTATCTGGCTGGCCTCTGTATCACTGCATCACAGCACCTCCTCCCTCCTCCCTCAGCCTCACCCATGCTGCAGTGAAATCTGTACACCCATTAAGAGGTATTGCTGTCTGTGGTGCAAGGTAGACAAAGCAACATTCTGCTGAATTTGCTTATCTGTCTGACTCTTCAAATGTAAAAGCAGTTTGGAAAAAGCTGCCATAGGAATATCTAAAGACTTTATTGCTAGACCGACAGATAGACAGCAACACAATCTGCCTCTTGGGTTCCTCCTATATAGACATCTCCCGTTTCCTCCTCTGCAGTCCAACCACATCTTTACCGCTGTTTACTTTTTCTCTCTCTTCTCAGTATCCATGAATCCTTACCATCTTGATTTCACCCTTCAACCGCTCTGGAGCCATGGGGGTTAAAAATAGATCTCATCAATATTGCATGTTTTGATTGGTTTAATATTAATGCTAAAATAGTAACACATCAAATATTTATACCCCAGTGCTGTCCGAGTCTACTTGTTCCATCCTCCCTTCCTCTCTCCCTTCCTCTGTCCCTTCCCTACACAGCTAGTGTGGAAACCTGAAAATAGCACGCCTGTTTACCCATATTCCCCCTCTGTGCTTCCCTCCACATCGTGGTTTTCATAGTAGCATGATATTGACACTCTGAAGTGAACTGATTCAGATTTTATGTAAAAACTGTTCCCACATTTTCCATTATGCTATGTAAGAAAATCTGTGCTAAAGTGCTCCTCAAGCTGCAGCTATTGAACAGCAAACTACACCCAGTATACTATCCGCATAGCAGCCCTGTGGCTTGCTGACCTCTGTTCCACTGCATCATGGGAAAAGAGGAGAATGTTTTTCCTAATGAGAATAGAAAGCAACAGTATCAATCACTTGATCATTTTTTATCTTGTAAGGGTGTAAGAAAATATTGAGTCTTGCAATATTATGATTTGTCATACTGTATCGATTCTCAAAAACACTATCAATTTTTATTTAATAGTTTACATGCAAAGATTAACTCAGTCAATACTTTATTTCATTTGCAAAGATATGTACCATCTCAGTGTGAGTGCTATCTCAAAGTGCTATGTTGTTGGATGTTACAGGGATTGTGGTAAATGCAGATCCTACTGTTCTGATTGCATAAAAAAGTAAACGTTTTTTTACTCAGATTTTCTGCATATGGTGGTGTGTTCTTTATACTATGACAGTTTTCCTAAAATTATATTTTAAAAAACGCACTATATTGCCTTGCTTACTGTATCGCAATATATTACAATATATAGAATCGTAACTGCTTTATCATGATACGTATTGTATCGCCAGATTCTTGTCAATATACAGCTTTACTTTCTTGTATAATGGAGTTACAGGGAATCAAAAGTAGAGGCAATTGGAGCTATTACAGTGCTCGGGTTAAGCCACTAAGTTTTTCAAACACCTACATTATTTATATGTGGGTAGACACAATGTTTTATTGGTGTTGCATCTGAATATTGAACTGTGCCTTTTTTCTTTTAGAGGTGTGATTATTTCAGCCTAGATAATCACCTTATCCATCATCTTTGACAGTAGTCATCCATCATTTTGTCAGAATGCCATTTAAGTTTCCCCTCACAACCCCACTGTATAAAACATGAAAGCAAAACTTTAAATACATATAGGAGGCTGCTGTTTTTCTTGATTTCTTTTTGCTATTTTTGTTCCCAAACATTTCTGTGCACAGTGATTGACTCCTGATCCTCACCTTGTCTCTTGTCTATCCTGTAGGAGTTTAGGGCCTTTGAGCTGCTGAGAAGTGGACTGGACCGCTCCAAGTATCTGCTCGTGAAGGAAGCCAAAATCATTGCCATGACCTGTACACACGCTGCACTCAAACGTCATGACCTGGTGGAACTGGGATTTAAGGTACGCTTTTCCCAGTTGCCATAAGGACAACAACCTGGTTAAGCTTGTGTTTACTGCAGTTGCTTAAAGTACTTGGTTTCAATTTCTGATTCTCTTTATTAGTACGACAACATCCTGATGGAAGAAGCTGCTCAGATTCTGGAGATCGAGACCTTCATCCCCCTCCTGTTACAGGTAACCCTGTACTGACTAAGTCTTAAATCTTAAACTTAGGATTTACAAGCTTTATGACTAAGACTGTTTATTTTCAGACATCCGTTACTCAATACTCGGCTAGTCGGCTTTCTACCACCTGACTTTCTCTGTTAAGGTCTGACTGATGGGCTCCAAACACAGTAATGGTGCTTGTCTTTGGTAGTTGTGCCTAATTGTCCGAGATAGTGCTAATGTCTGTTTACAGATGAGATCATTAAGCACATCAGCCCATCCAACAACCTCGCCAGAGCTCCTCTCTTTATCTCTGTTCTCTAGTGATACACAGTCCGAGCCTTCTGCCAGGTATACGTCACGGTGAAACTGTTTATTCCTCGTCCTCCCCTTCCCTTTCATTGTCTAGCCATTCAACTCTTATCAGTGATTTCAGTGATTGAATAAACTCTTGACCTGCAGTGGTTGGTATATCAGATTTGTCTGAGGTCAAACTCCAAATTAACCACATCTAATTAGTAAAACCTGGCAGCATGACGTAGACATGAGTGAAAAACTGTACAGGCCCTCCATGCTTCACTGACCTCCTGGACTTAAATGTTATTTTCTGCTGAAGATCTGATTTTACATACACTATATAATCTTGTCAAGTCATTAGACAAATCAAAATGTAATAAAGTTGGACAACATTGGGTCATTGTAGTGCACTGGGATTACTCATGTGGACATCGAATAATCAGCTGTTCCAACTATACTGTGCAAAGACAATATTTTACAGAGTCTAGTAGGGACCCCTGTATTTCCTTTAGGTGTTCTCTGTAACAGGTGTTCTTAACACTTATTTTTCTGTCTTCTCCTCTCTGCAGAACCCAGAGGATGGCTACAGCAGGCTGAAGCGTTGGATCATGATTGGAGACCACCATCAGTTGCCCCCTGTTATCAAAAACATGGCCTTCCAGAAGTACTCCAACATGGAGCAGTCTCTCTTCACCCGATTTGTGCGCCTGGGAGTGCCCACCATTGATCTGGATGCACAGGGTCGTGCACGTGC
>CAKAKQ010037366.1:0-12876 GCA_916700675.1 Helicolenus avius
TTGTGAGTGCACATACACTGAGAGGGTGCATCTCTTTGCGAATGATATAACGTACTGACTGACTTAATCTCTACATGTTAACTATTAGTTCAAAATCGATACAGTGTTTTTGAACATAGTATCCCAATATTAGATTCTTTCAATATTTTCTTACACCCCTAACAGTTACATGCACAAAATATTAAATTTTTCTTCCTGTTTTGAAAAAGACACTATTCCTATTAAGCTGTTGCTTGTTGCTTATAAAAACGAGTTTTCCACCAATATTCCCGTTTACATGCAGCCGTGTGTACTCCGATTAACTTAAACGGTGGCAGACTTGTTCGATCATGTAAAGCCTCCCTCTTTTATTCCTTCAACCACCTTCTTGAGAAGATTCTTGCGCATATTCAAAAACCTGTAGATATTCAAGACTTTCATAATTCGGAATAAGGCCTAATTCAGAATATCCAAATGGAATATGCTGTCACATGACCCATATAAGATTCAGAATATTGGCTTCCTCCGAAATTGCCTACTAGGCTCTACATACTCAATGTGTGTACTATGTGTCCAGCGTTGCATACTGCAATATTTCTGTAATACATACTTAAACATCTCACATACTGTTTTAGCGTACTAAATAGCATGTTAGCTGGGACGCAACCATTGTCATATAGTGAAATATTAGTGCGCATGTAAACGTAGTCACTGTGATTTCTGATTCTGATTCCTAAAATGTGGACATATGGATGTGAAAGCCTGAATACATTTTCTATGGACTCTACTTCTATGGCCATGCTGATTGCCCTGTGAGCTCACTGATTTTAAGCACCTGTCCTACGCACTGTACTCAGAAGTGTAGCTTCATAAAAAAAACATATATGTGCAGAGAGGTTTAAAAATATAATGATTACATTAGAATTAAACGTGCGCAGCTCTCTCCTCCTTTCTTTGATGTTTACGTACCTTACGAGAATAGGTGTGCATTTCCCTTCAATCCTTCATTGATTGAATGCACCAAACATTCAAAATAATGAGCACTATGGAGTCCTGCAGCACAAGTTCAGAGTTTGTATTTCAACCTTTGTACAGAGTAAACAGATAGAAAACACCACACAGAAGAATCTGCAGTAGCTACATGTCCCATGTTTCATCTCTATTTGGAGGTACATCTGTGCTGGGGTGAATGATTTTCTCTTTAGGTTAAAAATTCTATTTCAACTAAAATGTTGCATAATGTGCATATTTCGCTATTAGAGAGTGCTGCCAGTGATCCGTGATCTTCTGCATTGGACAGATGTGACTCCTCCCCACAGTTTAAATGCCAAAAGTTAGCATTTTAGCTAATTGTCTGGTAAAAGGTCAATAGGCATTTGAAAATGAGACACATGGTGGGTGTTCATTAGATGTGCTGGGAGCGCTAGTGCTTATAAGAGCAGTCCCGGGCCCAGCCAGTGTCTTCCTCCTCAAGGGATAGTTTGTGAAGTCCATTTATGGCGTGTTGTCAAAGACGAGGACAATGCTGTCAAAGCTGTTATTTTTTGGGCATTGACTGTAAAGACCAGCCAAGGGATACAGTAAATCTGTCAGGGAATACAACCGTTTTTGTATGAATAAAAGGCGATAAAGCTGCTTTTGGAACCACTATGAGGTTCACAAGTTGTTCCAAATGGCTCAAACATTAACTTGCAAATTTTCTAAATATCCAATTTTTCTGAGTGCACCCAGATAAAGGAAAAAAAACATTGCTACTGATGGTGCTTTAAACCTTTGTTCTGTGAGAGTGACTATTTTTCAAATTGCACATTATCACAGCAAGATCTCCAGATACCCTTGCAATCACAGAGAATAGGGAGGTCACAATACCAGAAATTTAGTAGTCGATACCAATACCAGTGAAATTCCACGATTCTCGATACCACAGTGAAAAACAAAAGAAAAACAACAAATTCCATGTACTTTAACATACTGTACATGCCTTTTGTTCCCTTTTCCTTCCTTTCTGTTAGTTGAAGTTGAAGTAAAACAGGTCATGATTTACTCTCTATTATCTATTTCATATTGCTGTGAAAACATCTCCGTCAAACAACTGGATTCATTCAAGTTTCTCGCAAAAAACTACATTTTACAATACATCATGATGACGTTAGAATTTACCTCACCAAATGGTCATTTTTACTGAACAGAGCCTGAATGCATCATCATGTAAATCAATGGCACCTACCGTGTTGAAACTGACAGGACGAGAGCTAGTTAACGGTAGCTGTTTGCAGCCAGAAAGCAGCATAGTCCTGCATGGAGCTAAAATCTAACATCAACTAGCAATCACCAAATTTAACACAGATTTGTTGTTCACAATGTAGCCCTATCGTGAAAAAATCAGGGTTTGTCTCCTGGACGTGTCGATAGTGACTTTACTGCGTGCCAAACATATTTCCAATTATCCCTGTAACACACTGTTAGCCTCGATCCCCGAGGGTACCTACAGTACCTGCAATACTGTAGAAAAATGAGTACCGCCCCTTTTTCAGAATTTTGGCATCGACTTGGTACCGACTTATCAGTTCTTGTGACATCCCAAACAGAGAAGATAGTAGCAACCACCTAACAATGCACTAAAGGGTCCAGAGATACTGCAGGCAACCACGCAGCGCCTCCCTTGTGGCCACAAACGACACCCTAGCAACTATCTAACAACTATCTGGAGAAGTCCCAACAACCACATCAAACACCATAGCAACCATCAAGCCATGACCAACCAAATATTCATACCTCCGTAGCAACTGTCAAAGCCCGAACAGCCACTTACCACCCACCTATCAATGTCCTTCTAACCACACATTTAGCCTAGTCTGACGCTAATACATTTTGCACATACTGTATAGCAACAAGACTTATAAATGACTTCATGTGTGTAACCCGTCAACGTTTTCATACAACGGTTCCTATGGTATCTTACAAAAAGTTATTCCTCATTTTTCAAGCACTTTCCTACGAATGGCCAGCAACATTCGTGTCAATTTACACTCATTACATGCATACAGTATTTTCAAAATAATCTTCTGCCTTCACAGGAAACATCTTGGTTAGGTTTAGGCAACAAAACTACAGTATTTAATTAGGTTTAGGAAAAGATTGCAGTTTGGGTTAAAATAACACCAGAAGAGGAGTAACTTCAGTACAGAAGTTACGTGACAAAAGTACTTAGTTTTGAGGTTTTGGAAAAGATCATCGTTCAGACAAAAATAACTCCGGAGGTAGCGTGCAAAAGTTACGTGACAAATAAATCAACCTTGACTTCTGGTTTCACATGGGGTACAAGCACCGGTCTCCTGGGCGAAAGTCAGGTGCTTTTTGACCTACACATCTACCCTGACCTCCTTCCTATGCAGCGATTCTCGTTCTTTACCCTTCCTGGTTTATGATTTTGTGGATTACATCCATGTACTGTATGAATTGATTTTCGTGCCATATACACAAATTACATTTCGTTTAGCTACGAACAATCCATGAGAACAGCCAGAAAAAATCTATTACATTTATTTTGTGAAAAATAATGAAATGCTTCACTCTTTTATAAAATAATGTGTTAATCAATACATGCACAACACCACACATACACACACACACATACACACCCACACACACACCAATGTTTTATGACTGAGAGCATGTCGTTTCGAAATACCAAATGTTGCTAGATGCTGGGAGGTACTGATAAACATGTCAAAGTAAAGACCATCTCTGTGTGTCTCTGTCATCTGCTCGAGTTAGTTGGCGCGGAGGAAAAAATAGCCTATGGACATAACCAGAATATTAATATGAGTGCATATCTTTCAAAAAGGAAATAAACCTAGAGATCTAGAATAATATATGGGGGCTTTATATATTGCACTTCCCACTAGAAGAATAAAATAACACTATTGTGTAGCTGAGTAAATTGCCTGGGAACAATAAAAAAAAAATCAGCATTAATCCTACCAACATGGGACTCAATGCAGACTAGAGCCGTGACCCAAGTGAATGAAGACGTTTAACCTATGCACAATTTATACGCGCAGGAGGACACATTCTTTATAAATGCACATGGCTGGCTTGATCTGAGAGCAATATATGGTTCACCAAGGGATACAATAAGACTAATTGTTACACTTACACTGGTTTTCATGTCAGAAAGGGTGAACTGTAGGGTGAATTTAATGATTGGATCTCGTTATAAATATATTCGAATGGCGTATAATGTAACTGTCTCCATTGACAACGGGCCTCTCCATGAGCTGGGTGAAGTGCTATGGCTTTGAAGAGCACTATGAAGAGCCCAGTGATTGTTGGAGAAGCTACACCATCAGCTAATTAAAGTCAGAAAAACGCCATAATTGGTGTTAAAAGAATCCATTTTCAGGAGAACTCTCAACACCTCGCCTCATCCTTCACCCACACACACAAAATGCACACCGAATTTGGCCTAATACGAACCTCTAAGCCAGAAACCAATCGCAAAAAAGCTTTTCCATTCTATTGGGGGTTATTATCAAGCCAAAAGAAAGGATCTCTCCCAGGCCTGTCATCTATCAATCGGGGTGTCAAAACAGTCTTCAAAGCACAAGGCTAATACGTTTGATGCATGACAATAAAGCTTTTTTCCCAAAACCTATAGAGTCCTTTGAGTAAGTGGCAGCGGAAGACTTAAAAGTGTTTCTTTGACAAACCACTTAGTTCTCTGATTTTAGAGGACGAGTAATGATCCCTTCAGAGAGAGGAAATAGAAGGGGGAGGGTAATGGTGGAAAATAAGCCTCTGTGATTCTCAAACCGGTCCTAATAACCTGCGTAAACTCGAATAAATCAAAGAAACAATCAGTCTATTCAAACACTTGACCCCAGTTACACCGCCTTTTATCATTCCTTTTTCCCCAGGGTGGCTGTCACTGGAAGCAATTCCTTCTCTCATGCTAATTATTAGTTGTGTCAATGTTTAAGACAGATTTATTTTCGCTTAAAAGAAAATTAGCACTAACGGGTAAAAGTTGCTATCCATTGACGTATGATCCGTGAGTGAAACGCTAGTGGATTTATATGAAAGGTGACTCATTTAATGCGCTGACAACAGTCTTGAGATACATTCTGAAGGACTAAAAAGAGTTTGACTCTTTATATTGTTAGGTATAGCAATACCTTTGAAGGCTATTCTTATCGTCTTATTATTAAGGGCTGTAAATAGATTAAAAAATGTAATCGCGATTAATCTCACATTTTTTATCTGTTCAAAATGTACCTTAAAGGGAGATTTGTCAAGTGTTTAATACGTGGGCAAAATATGCGGCTTTATGCAAATGTATGTGTATGTTCATTACTGGAAATCAATTAACAACACAAAACAATGACACATATTATGTCAAGAAACCCTCACAGGTACTGCATTTAACATAAAAAATATGCTCAAATCATAACATGGCAAACGTCAGTCCAACAGGCAACAACAGCTGTCAGTGTGCTGACTTGACTATGACTTGCCCCAAACTGCATGTGATTATCATAAAGTGGGCATGTCTGTAAAGGGAAGACTCGTGGGTACTCATAGAACCCATTTTCATTCACATATCTTGAGGTCAGAGGTCAAGGGACCCCTTTAAAAATAGCCATGCCAGTTTTTCCTTGCCAAAATTTAGCGCAAGTTTGGAGCATTATTGAGCCTCATTCCTGACAAGCCAATAGAACATGGTTGGTACCAATGGATTCCTTAGGTTTTTTTAGTTTCATATGATGCCAGTATCTTCACTACCGGAAGATCGATTGCATTAATGCGTTAAAGAAATTAGTGGTGTTAAAACAAATTTGTGTAACTTTGACAGCCCCTACTTATTATACATTCATGTCTGAATAGTTTGCACAGTTCATGCAACTGTTTTGAATATATAGGCCTGTCTTTGAATAAGCTTTAAGAGAGATTTAACAACACAATCACGTTAACAAATATCCATAACCACAAAGAATCCTATCTCCGATCTCCAGAGGGGATTGGGAAGCAGTCCCAATTAAAAAAATATATTGACATTCAATTCTTGAGAAAGCACAAACCATTACACCGTGTCCAAATCAGAGCATTGCATGTATATATGTATGACTATAGATCTCCTTTACTTTTTAGAGGCTAAAATGGGAGTTTGACTCTGCTGCCCTGTGATGTCCGACACCCCCGGGGCAGCATGTGGGAAATATTGACATGCTGGGATTGTTTACCTTGCAGATGAAGCTTGCTCTCCGGGCTCTGCAGGAGGATCGAGCTAACCGAGTCCAGATTGTCATAGCTACTGCATCCCAGTGGCCCCGTCCGTGTCTCCGTCACCTGCAACGGAATTAAGAGTGAAATGAAATTGATGAACATTTGAGAAGCCAATGAATGTGTGTTTGTGTTTGAGTGCAAATATCTGCATATAAGATGTGCTTGTAGGAGTGAACACATTTTTCCATCACAGTCTCCACACTACACTTTAAGACAAGATATGTAAAGCTATGGATCACAAGACCCATCAGCCATTAACAATGTCAGGTGGTAGTAAGATGTTAACATCTGTTCATTACTGCTGTCAGTGGATAATGCAACAGTATTAGCACAGACTTGTGCTAATTGCACTGAGTTCACAAGATCTTCCTGTGGCCCACAGTAATTTCAGAGTCACTTCAACATGGTTTTCTTTGAAGAAGGAACATTAATGGCCATTTCTCTTGAACTATGTCCTTGTTCCCGTTCCAAACAATAACACTTAGTCTATAGCGGTGGTTCTTGTTCCCCCACCCACAGACCACCGTCAAAAGAAATAATGAAGCTATTCAGATGTGAAGTGGCTGCTTTAAAATACACAGCGTCTACATTTGAGACCTTGAAGAGATTGCTCTTGAAAAGAAAAAAGGGAGTGAAATCTCTCCTCTTTTCAGTTGCTTTTGCTCATTAAGTTCTTACAGTAGCTCCTAATAGTGCTTTTATAAGGTTCCAAGAATCCAAAAGAGATGGCACTAAGATTAAGGGAGAGGCTAGATGAATCTCACTACAAAAGAGTTTCTGTTTTTTTCTTGCGGTTCTTTGTTGATCCAATGCCGAATAGCAGACCTATTAGCAGAGAGTAATCAAATAATCAAAATTACAATTATTCGACAGCTGTTTTGTTAATTTTTTAAATTCAGAAATAAATACTGTGTTGATTCATAATAGCAGAGAGGACTTTCTTTAGTATTGTTGTTGGTCAGCACTTAGGGAGTGTCGACACAGTTGGGGGTTTCTGTCGACACAGTGGGGGGGTTTCTGCTTCACTAGTGGCTCATGAGCTACAGAATGTGTGACCAGCATGTGATGCCACAGTGACTTCGTCCACTTCTTATATACAGTCTATGGTTTTATTATAGCTTTCTCACTGAAAAGAGTGAAGGCGAACCAAACAGTAAAGTTGCAGGCAGGAAAACCGAAACAATGAGCTGAAAGGCGCTATATTCTGCTATACAGTATATTCCCTGAGGGGAACTATAGAGACAGGTGTTCATTTTCTGTGTATGCGCGACCAATTTCAGATACAAGTAATCATGTGATCCATTGTTAATAGAAAACCTTGAAAATAGCCACTTTAAGTGAGAGCAGGAAATGACACAAATGGAAAGGTAAATGGAAAGGATAACAAAGATGATTGTAAAAGTAAAAAAAACAATTTAAATCTGTATCACCTTAGAACCATACTATATGTTTAAAAAAATAAATAAAAATAAGCTTTGTACAGGAAATTACCATTACACTAATAAGATTAGGGGGCTTGGATGCAAAGGATTGGGAGGGGAGCCAATTCGAACACGGCCGATGGATTTACTACTTACTACTTTGCTTATTGTGACCCATTGGGCTCTCAGTACGCCAGCTGTTCAAAGCACCCCTTTACACTCACACCAGCAATTGATCAGCTACTTGTACTTGAAACTAAACATTGAAATTTGCTTAAGACTGAATTGGAGTCTTGAGAAAAAGGCTTCACGTCTGTAGTCATACTGAACCTGACAAAAACATCACATTGACGGGTAAACAAAAATGACCAAAGTTTGTAAGACGTCCACCACCCATAGCCTCAGTAGCTTGTGCAATCAACAATACACTAGTGTGTGTGTGGCTCTGAATGACAGTGTGATACCATTTTTCCCGTCTTTAATGTTGATACTGCACCAGATGGTGGGCTGACAAGCAAGAAATTAGACAGATGTATATCTTACCCTTGGCATCAGGCTGTTGGGGGGGAAATGCAAAATCATGGGGAGACAGACAGGGACAAACTCTGTAGGAGAACTATGCTATCTTAGTATTCAATTATTTTGCTCTTAAATTAATTTAGCTAATTTCCATCATCCTAGGACACACGGTATTTACACCACAGTGCTGTAACATTATGCTGTATGTACTGTAGGATTTCATTACGATAAATCTTTTCATCTGTGGGTGGTAAATTGGACGATCAGTATGTGACACTTTTACTGTCGCATTGGAGTGGCATTCTTAATGTGCATGTGTTAAAAACACAAAGTTTAATGACTAGTAATAAATTCAACATAGAGTGACATAGAAACATCAGTCATCCAATGGCCACTTGAAGTAACTAATACCATAAAATGAATGGTACACAAACAACCCACACAGCTCCAATACTATTTAGTCCTCTTTGGTTGTAGCACAAACTTAACTAATTCCACTTTGGTGTAAAAATTAATTTTGGTGCTAATAAACATTCATGTTTACCATAAGGCCAATGTCAGTCCAATTTCACTCGAATCACAATAACACAAATATGTTTTCGTGGTTTTAGTAAATCTAGTACTATTTCTTGATTACTACTTCATCGCACTTGACATGTTCCCTTCTTTCGCTCCAGCCAAGTGATGGACTTTGAAATACACTTCATGGCCTTGCAAAAAAATGCATGTACAGATTGATTACAGAGCCAGACTTGCCTATCACACTCTACCATCTTGATGGCTGCTGACGGTGCTCTTTTTCCTCCCTTTTTGTTGTGCTTATCACCGAATGAATTACTTCCTTCCAAAGGGTGTGTTGCATGATGCATGGTGACTGAGGAAAGTGAATATCTGTCCTCTGTCGCACTTGGACATTTTCCCAGGTGGCAAAGCGGGCGTATGCACGATCTAGCTCAGGCACATCTACATTAGTGGTTACACACAAATCACACACTCTAATGGATATGCATAAACATGAGCGCAGCTTGCAACAGCCAGTTTACCATACAGTATTTTTCTCCTCTAAGAATTATTATTATTCCAAGTTGGGAGCAGACATACCCAGCTTTATGGATCAGAGACTGACCCTTTTAATCTGAATGACTTTAGGAGGGCAGTATGCGGCGCTTGTTTGGCTCTCTCTTTTTCATTCTCTCCAGCACACACACCATAAGAGTGCTGTGCGCCAGATTATGAAAATGGAGTATAACGCAATAAAAATACAAGGAGCAATCAAAGGACTGAAGTGGGCCGAGGGGGACTTAGAGGATTTGGATTATTAAGCAGAACATAACAGTGGAATCCCACCGGGCCCCGACTGTATCACAGCCCACAGTCAGAAACCACGGTTCTGGAACATCCTCTCTAATTGTCATCTGTCATCAAGAAAACCATCTAAGCAAGTAAATAAGAGATGATGCACATGAGATCCTAAGTTGCTTCTGTTTCTATATTTTTTCTGTTAGCAAACCAAATGCACATGTGCTATTCCCCAAGCCTCACATGTTGGAAAACTAAGTTTCTCTTGTCTGGGCAAACTTTGTTTTTCAAAATACTAAATTCATCATGGTGACATACTGTACTGTACACATGCAATGCAGCTGCAGTATCTCCTCAATCATGAAGTCTCACCCTGTTTTTAAATCAAATAAGTAATTCAACTTACAAACTTATCAGGAAAAATTAACTCTTGAACATACATGAGCGTGACACTCAATTGCATTGCTTATTTCTTTTTATATTATCCTATTTTGAGCTTGTCTCCGTCAGTTACATACATCATCAGTGGTAGTAATAGATGTAGGCAAGCCAGGTATTTGGACCTCAAGCATATCACACATTTCTCTCAAGCAATTCTCTCATTATATCCTTAAATTAGTATAGAAATGTTTGGCATTTTATGTGATTGGAAATGGCTTAGTTAATCCACTATAATTAGGCACCTGTAGCAAACAACATATACTGTATACTGTATTTATCTTACAACTGATGCCAGCGCTGCCCATGTGTTTTTTAGCATACAGGCCTACCCACTTGTGTGGTTGACCTTTGTGATGCACCTGCCCGTAGCTAAACACCAATTAAAAATCTCATTAGAATACCGGAGTTTGACGATTTCTTAAATGCAGAGAGTTTGTAACTTTCAGCAGTCAACATGGGAGGCAAAGGTCGACTCATGACGGAGAAAATGCATGTTATTATTACATCAAGAGATGCAAATATTCTTGTGGAAAGTAATTGCAAAATAGCCTTACATTATCTTGGAGCGCTGGGATAATTGTAGGCCTCTCAGCACATCAATTGCAAGATAAATGTCATAGAACTTCCTAGCGCCATAATTAGAGTGATTGGGAATTAGGTCATTTTCAATCAAATAAAAGGCTGTTATCAGTTTTTTTCCCAGACAATGTCCAAATCAGAAAATGTTCCATGGGATTGTATATCAGTTTTGCACATATCTGTATCCCAATATATCAATAGAAATTTCAGTAATAGATATTATTTTTATTTTCAAAACTTTGTACTATAATGTTTGGAATGAAATCAAAAAGACTCTCCATATCTAAATTTAGCACTGCAAGAATTGAAAAGGAGAAGTGCATTACCCATGGATGAGCATCGACTGTCTCGGTTGCGCAATAAAGCCACATTTCACCAAGTTCATTAGAGTTATCACAGCATATGGAGCTCTCATTATTTCTATAGTTCCTGTAACTTGTCATGGGGAGCAGTGTGTCCTCACTACTGCTTTTCAAACCAACACTGAGAGGAGTGTACTGTATTTCTCAGAAAGTAAACCTCACTTTATACCGAGTCCCCGAGTTGCATTTCAACTTGAAAGGCAGAGGAGAATATAAAGGTGGTTTGAAGCTCTATGTGTGAGAAGAGGAAAACAAGGGGATGAAGGCGATAAGATGGGTGAGCGGGACAGGGAAGAATACTGTAAGGTTGAACTGTCTTTGTTACACATTGCCTCTGCTGAGCCTTGCTAATACGCCCATCACCTGCCATTCGCTTAATGACTTGCTATTTCTGGATACATAGAAATGAAGAGACGTGCTCCTTGGTTATTCTCGAAGCCCGATAGTAGAAGATCTCTGAGGACTTTTTTTTTTCCTGTCTTGTTCATGTCACATTACATGTGGCTACAGTCACCAACCATATTTGAAGAACACGTGTAATGGCACATTTCTTTGATTATATCTATAGCCTTTCTTGTATGAATATTTAAATTAGCATTCTTTAAATGTGTCTGTTAAAGCCATTTTTTAATATAACTTATTTCTTTTAAATGATACTGAGACAATTATCAACTTTGGGGCATTTCTAATTATAACTGTGGCACTCTCAAGTGCGCAACACTGCATAGAAAAATCTGTCATGCTTGCTCGTGGCGAATGCAAATTAGGTGTAAACTGCTCCAAACTTGGCTCTCGCAGTCGACAAAAAAAATCTGGGTCATATTGGTGTACACGTTAAATTTCCCTTTTTTATATTTCGCATGAGGCTCACATGACTGGACTGTGACACGAGAAAAGGAATAGCATGGCTGTGGTGCTGCTATACCACCCACAGCACTGCAGCATCATCAGGAAGTATGCATATTGAGCACTGGTGTAAATCAGAGTATGGATAGGTGACCTTGTGAGGGATGAAGAGAGCACACTCCCCCCCAGTAGGAATGCATACTCGCACACTTCACATGCATGAATGAGCATACAGCACACATGCACACTCCCGTGCAGCCGTGATAGCATGCGAGCACGTATACACGCCGAGTCGATTCCTAATCGTACTTCTCCCCGCATAATCACACTTTTCCATGGGAAGGCACTCGCTCGTAAAACTGACATTTTCTTTCCATTAAAACACTCCATTGGGTATCTTATTTTCATTCCTAAATGACCCCTCGCTCCCCCACTGGAGTTCTTGCTCGCAGCAATCAGGTTCAGCCACACAAAGGCAAACAACCGCATGCCATTTATTTCTATCAGCAAGGTATGATATTGCTCACAGTGGGATGAGACCTCTCTTTTGTATTGACTACATTCTTTTTTGTTGTTGTTTCAGAACCATGCTGACGTCCAATTTATGTGGAGAACCATGTCCCCTATTATTAAATGATTTATTTTTTCCTGCTAAAGAATTACTAAATGAAGGGAAAAATGGGTACGCAAGTGGGAAAAGGCATCAGAGCTGTGCAGCCCAGTGGTTAAAGCTGCAGTCGGTAACTTTGAGCAAAATATGATAACAGATATTTTATTTGTCACTCTATCCTGACAGTAGTGCATGAGACAGATAATCTGTGAAAATCTGTGTTCCTCCGTCTCCTCTTAGTCAAGGCCTATTGACAGAGGCTGGAGCTCTGGTGTATGAGACACAGCTGCGGTCGTGGATTGCTATTGGCTCAATTTTTGGCGAGTGCAGATTAGGAATGGGTCATGATTTCCGATTTTTCGAATAGTCATTAGAGGAACCGTTTGTAACTTCTTACACGTATCAATCAATCTGGGTCGGTGTCCCATGCGCGCTCGCTTGTGTCTACGCTGTTCAGACTCAGACACCAACACCAACTACACGGAAGCACCAAAACCGCAAAGTTCTATCTGCCGAAGCCCGTCTGTTAAACATT
>CAKAKQ010037377.1:0-10210 GCA_916700675.1 Helicolenus avius
CTTAGCTCAGCGGCAATAAACAATAAAGGAGACCGAAAACAGACTCCTATCAACAAACGTAACTTAAACTCTAACGACGGGAGGATATACTCACCTTGGTATCCTAGCTCACCTGTCGTTAGCCTCGCTGAATATAACCGGCGAAAACACCGGTGTTACAGCGTCGAAAGTGTAGCCGTGATTAGCTAATCGCAGCCCTTGGAGGACGAAACCATAGCTCCAACCATGCGGTTGCAGGGCTTCCAGCGAAAAGTCAACGGCTTATCTTTCTTTTTTTAATCAACCTGCATTCGCGGATTACCTGCCGCGAGAAGATTCAAGGGACATCTCTGATGATGACGTGGGCTTATATAAGCTACGTCATCCCAGGTCACATGACTTTGTTGATATTAAATACTCGACCTGCGCGTGCGCGAGATGGATAACATCCAGTGTTAAACACTGCCTCTGGCGGTCAGGAAGAACGAAATAGAACTCCCTTTAAGGTACATTTTGAACAGATAAAAAAATGTGTGATTAATTTGAGATTAAAAGGTGAAGTGAAGGTATGATTTTTTTAGTCAACACAAATTCACTCACATATTGCAAGCTCCTCCAACCCAACCTCTCCAAATATGGACCCAGACAGGATTAGAACAATTGTTCTATGAAAAAAGGTAACTTTGAGGAGTCTGGCATGACAGTTTAAACACTGGCTGGCTCCAACAACAGAAGGTTGATCCCGCAGGCATTACCGTAAAGGCCGCTGTCATTATGCGCCCTCAGCTGTGACAATTAGCATATCGAACCCAAACAACGACGTAAAAGTTTCCAGCTTCAGCTAAATGGCTCGTAGCACAGAACGCATGCTGCTGGTTCAGAGAAACACAGAAAGCTACAGCTGTGACTGTTTACAGTGAGTCATTCGTGGCGGGCCATAATGAGCTGTGATGAGGTTACGTGTGGAACAGCATGCAGGTGTAAGATACCTATCAGAACCGCCGCTGTTGGGTGGCCGCATTCACATCTTTGATCTAACGTGGCGACAGCGCGATGATGGACGATTCACCAAGTTGTGTGTGTTTGTGAGCATGCTTCAATCATTGTCATGTTTATGTACTTGGCCTTTTTGTGTATTTGTGTGGCTATTGAGGGAGATTAAGTGCTCTGCAGAGTGCTTCGTCTCCTTGTCTAGAAGTCCCGAACACCTGGTTTAATGGGAGCCACTGTGACCGTGTGACAAACGATGTGACGCTGATAGTTACAAGCACACAAGGCCACACTTTCCCTTTTTTGGCTTGATGCTTAAATGAAAATGTACATCTATTAAGGCAAAGCCAATGTCGTTTCACAGCTGTTTACAGCTCTGTCATCTTTTAAAATTGCATTTACTAGACTTGCTGTTGTTAGATTTTCAAAACAAACCAGATGATTGATAACCTATTACTGCCACCTCCTTGTTAAAGGAACAGTGTGTTGCATTTAGGGGGATCTATCGGCAGAAATCATAGACTGTGTATAAGACGTGGACGTAGTCATCGTGATGTTTTGAATTAACTTTCACGAACTGAAAACACACTGTGAAAGGTTTATTGTTGTAAGACAAAAACAGACCAGACAACGCAGTGGTAGCGACCTGTACCATACAATCGGACTTCTTTTTGCCCCCCGCTGGCTATTAGAAAGAATGCAAGTTTAAGGCACACCCGCAATGGCTTCACTTTTCAGGCCCACTGATAGAAATGGATATAATTAATAAGTATGTTTTCTTTAGTGTATTATCACCTGAAAATAAGAATTATTGTGCTTTCGTTACTTTAGAATGAGCCGTTTATATCTACATACAGAACAGGTCCTCTTCACAGAGCCGGCCGCCATGTTTCTACAGTAGCCCAGAACGGACAAATCAAACACTTGCTCTAAATAGGGCCATTCGTGCATTCACGTTTTGTGTCGGCAAGCGCAGCTCTCCTACAAGCTAGGCTTAAAAATGTCAACCTCACCGCTATATGTAGCCAAATCCTACACACTGCACCTTTAATGCAGAAATAGGTCAATAAAAAAAAAAGCTGAACTGTTTCGTGATGTTTCCCATGTCTACTTTAACTTTGAAATTCAACAACTTCTTTGCCTTTTTTATAATACAGGCCTGCATTTGACTCCTACAATCTGTTGTCTGTGTTTACCAAACCATCACTTCAGCACAGAAGTGGCTCTTGAGGTTTGTGGGCTCCCTGAATAGGGCTTTCACCACAACACTTTTTATCAGTAATTGAAATGTCAAAATTACAACACGAGGAAGCCAATTTAAAACTAGAAAAGTGCTCCCAGAACAACTGTTGTATCACGCATAAAGATACTCCCACATAAATGATGTGTGTGTGTGTGTGTGTGTGTGTGTGTGTGTGTGTGTGTGTGTGTGTGTGTGTGTGTGTGTGTGTGTGTGTGTGTGTGTGTGTGTGTGATTTAAAACCTGCCATAATGATGACGTCATGATTGTTATTATTTTGCTACATTTATTGTATTGCACAAAGTAAACGCTGCTGGTTAGAATCGCCAGTCATCTTGACCTTACAGTTCATAAAGAAGTCTCTGCTATATCATGTAGTATATGCAGACATAAACACACACATCATCTTTCTATAAATATCATTACATCTGTGGTTATGTTATATAAACATTGACTATTACAGATTCACCACGGGCCCCTCCAGAGACAAATTTTAAGACTGTGAGTCTGCAGGCGGCCTGCAAGTGTTTTCGGGTGCCATAATGTGACCCTGTCGCAGCCACAGGCCACAGCTGTTGTGCTGGAGGATGGTCTGTGTAATATCAGACGTCAGTGTCTCATGTGGTAGGAAGAAAAAGGGAACCTCTGCTTATTGTAATAATGTCAGCGGTAACCATGTCACATGGTTTATTATGCGTCCAGCATGTTTTTAATATCAGTACCTGTCTGACCTTGTATTTCTTTTTTCCAGTGTAATATATCAGTAGTAAATATTGCCAGGGTTCCTGAAAGAAAGTGGTTACCTCATGGTGCACTGTGGCTGTGTTGATGTTGTTTGCAGCATGACCAAAGAGTGATAAATATCTAGCCCCAACCCAAGTGATACATGTATTTATCTTGTGTATTTTGGATCCCATCACTATCTGCCTGCCAGCTGAGGACTTATAAAGTCCTGCATATCGACAAATCTTGAAAATTCAAACTTGTTGTTTGCAACACGAGCTGTAGGTGAAATAAAACTCCTCTCTGGTCTATTGTGTTCAGAACTAAATTTGTTGTTATGGTACTTAATGGTGCACACATAAAATCTAAAATAGCCTTTCTCCTCAATGCTGATATGCTACCACTGTGCTGGCCAGAAATAATACAGCAAGAATAGTTAGTTTGGGAAATCTAGCTGAGAATGTTAAAAAATAATGGTGGACCAAATTTTTACAGATTGGAATAGAGTTTCAGTGTCCCTCCTGGCTTGCATTGTTTGAACTGAGCACTTTGCTGTAATCAATCAGTATCAAGTAGCATACACAGTGAACTGTAAATTATTAAGTAATTATCTTTGCAATGAAATAGGCAAGTGCCAAAGATAAAGCTACTTTGAGGAACTTTTAACTGGTTATGAAACAGTCTCAATTTAATACTGATGCCTCTATATGATCTACAAGGCCATCATCAAGAAGATTGGCTATTTCTATATAGTTATTCTCAATGCTCTTCGGTGCCAAAATCGATCTACCACCTTTGATCTGTAGTCGGAGCTCAGGTGGGAGGTGGAGAACTCGGTGCCCCATCAGGTGCTCGGAAACACTACCACTTTTGTCCACAGTGACTACCAAAATCAATACAAAATGAAAGTTCCTCGTAGTAGCTGTTAAGTTATTTTAAAATCAACTCTGTTAGAATAAATATACTGTTAGTTGCTAGCAATTTAGGTAAGTTTAGTGAGTTTCAGTCTCATTTGGATAATTGTTTGAGTATACTAGTCATTTAAATTTACTAGTATATGATTGATTTTATACCTGCTATCCTGGGAAAGACATTTTCAAATTCCATACTTTTTCAAGGTTTTTCAAAAACAGGAAGTCACACCCAGAAAGTGACACAGCAAAGTTCATTAATGCGTCTTCACAAAACAGGCAGCGCTCGGTGACTACTTGCAGGGACAGTTGCTAAACTACTGGCTGGGACAGTTGCTAAACTACTGGCGAGCTAATGGCAGTAAGCGCTCGTTAGCGTTAAGCTGAGCTAATGGGACATTAAGATTACACAGTGTGTTTATGTGCATATGTTCTGGTGTCCTGGTGTGTCCATTCACTGCCAATATAATGGTCACACCAAGTCCTCCATTAGCCAGTCATGAGGTGTGTAATTTGGGGCATTAGGCTGCAGTCAGTGATGTCGTCTCACACGTAAGCAAAGCATAAGAGCATTTTAGACAACAGTGTAAACTTCAATTGGAATTGAACTTTGAGATGTAAAAAAAAAGACAAACTCTCAAAATCATTTAAGAAATCCAAATGATACTCACAATAATGTTAAACGCTGTCTATATTCTATGTTTATTGAGTGTTTGGGTTAGAATCCTAAACAACATAAACAGTACCTTTCACAAAAATTACCAGTCTTCCACTGTCAAAATATATTTATAATAATGCATGCACCTAAGAACAGCTCAGTAGGCTAATGCAGATTAAGAATAGGGAAACAGTTTTCTATGTTTTAAGTCAGTCAGTAACAACATGTACTGTTCTCTCCCTACAAGGTTCATTAAAATCAGACTGACTGTGCAGCAGTTACATCCTTTAAAGGCAATTCAATACCGAATCACATGGCAGAAACCTGCAGCTGCTTTTTATGGGTTGAAACCTTCAGAGGTGAAAGAAGTACTCAAATCTGTCCTTGAGTAAAATCACCAATACTACACCAATAATAAAAGAAAATACTCCATAACAAGGGAAAGTTCTGCATTTGAAATATACCTCATGAAAAGTAAACAAGTATTAGTAATACAATGTACTTAAGTGACAAAATTAAAAGTATCTAATATAAGGAGTAACTTCTGTACTGTACAAGTTGACTTTTAACATGTTAAAGGTGCATTAATCAATATTTGGCCACTAGGGGGCAGAAAAATTCAAGATGACAGATTATCACCCGATTAAGTTGCTATAGTTTTCGGAAACAGTTGCAATTGAAAACTGCAGACACACAGAGCAACATTATCATTCGATTGGATTCATCTTTTGTCCACATAAGTCCAATATTCACTCTTCTGTTAGCTCTGGTTTGGTCTCCTCCAGCACCTGAGAAAAATGTGTGGCTCTTTAGCTGCTACATATTTGACTTTAATGGCTTGCTGAAGCGAAAACAGGGTTCATGAGACTGAACTAGAAGGTAAAACCAAACAATAAACTTAAAGGAAGTTTTTCATTGTTCTTGAAACGTTTTTAAAAGATTGTTTTATGCAACTGCAGCTATATCTATGAGCATATTATGTTGAATGCACAATGTTAATTTGCTAATATTGATGGTCAGCCATCACATAAATGTTCAAAAAACTCCATTTTGACTTCTGAAATTTAGAAGTTTAAGTTTCCAAATGTGGAAATTCTCAATTACCACTACCTATATGTTTTGGTACAGAACTTAAGCATCTAAACCCACTTTTAGACACATTCAGTCTGGCTACACTCCAGTCAGTAATGTCACAGCAGGTGTTTTGTCTCCAAGACCTAATGGTCTGTATGACGTAAATTCACATTAGCACACACAGTTTTCATAAGGAATACATTTTAAAAAAGAACACCCATAAGATATTTGTGCGTGCATGCTTGAGCGTGTGGTTTTGACATACTGTATAGAGCACTCAGTGAACTGTGCTGTATGTCCTTGAGGGAGGACTGGCCGACCAGCACAGTGAACACTTGACCCCAGAGGGTCGGCGGCACTGAGCAGTGATGGGAAACAACAGCAACTATAATGTAAAGTACAGCTCCGTTTATTAAAAACAAAAAACATGGGTAATATGGGGGTTTGTTTTTAACAGTATAAATGGTGGACAGGTGTCTATTTACAAACACCAAATAGTGTTAATATCAGTACACAAGCTGGTATAATAAATGCACATTACCATGGCAACAACACTGATGCTTTATATTTGTTAAGTAACTGAATAATGGACCGGGTTGATCTTCATCTTCACTTTGTCCTTTATTGTCTTTAAACAGGTCACCTCATCATGTGTCACTATACTTACATAGTAGTACATCAGTCAACTGGTATTTTAAGTGTATTACTGTCTAGTGTGGTAGACCTATGTAGCAGGTTTGTGTTTATAATACTTGCTTACTTTGATACATTACAGAAAATGTTTTTACAGTGTACTTAATGTACTGAAATATGAGTTTCAAGTACAGTACATCTTAATATGAGTCACATCTTCCTTTACACTTCATCATTTACATCATTGTCAATAAAGGAGTAGAGGAAATGATGGTATACCAAGGTTAAAAGTTTGTGTATTCGTCTTTCCTCATTGGAAAATTGAAAACAGTAACCCACCTATTGCTTAATGCTATGAACCAGAAGAAATGAGAGTGAAAACAATCCAGGTCTGACGCACACTGTGGTGGTTATTACGTATTTCCCCCAAGAGACCTGAAAGTCGGGTGACTGTGAGCCACCTTTGTTCCTCGTCTTCCCCTGAACTCGTTAATTTTATCCTGCGCTGGTTACAGCCAGCTAATGTGAATCACTGTTGATAAATCAACCGATTGGTGACGTCAGAGCTCTGTCTCTATTCTGCTGTAGACATTCTGAATGCGGAAGATGATGATCTCGCATGTGCTCATTGATACAAAAGCAGTGAAATAGTGTTGTATAAGTGATGATTGAGTAGGTTTGTTTATGTAAATGTGTGTGTGCTCTGGTATTATATTTATGTATACGAACATGTCATCCTAATCTCTTTCTCTGACTATGATTCTTTCGTTTAATTCTGAATTTATTCATTGTCAACCAAATAGGGCCTCCTCAACTTCCACAGTTGTGTTACCTCAGACTTGTAAACATACTAAGTACCTCTATGTGGGAGTTCAACCAAGTCAGTTGTTGGTCTGATGTTGCAATATACTGTAGCACCACCTTGTGTCTTATGTAAGACAGTGTGCACTCAAAGTAAATCCCTGAGAACTGACACAGTATTTATAGGAACTGAAAGGAACACCGGGTTTATTTTCAACCTTATCTTTATGTACTTGTCATACGTTGTCATGGTTATTGATACGTATTTGTGAACACCTGGTGATGCGCTCACAGGCCGAGCAATGTGTTTTCTTGGTTTCAGAGCCAAAACTTTATTCTTACTTCTTTCTTTATCTAGAGAGATGATGAGATGATGAGAGGTTTAACACTAACCGCCTCGGCCCTTTTTTGCTCCGAGTGCCAACGTGCTCTTTGCCCTTTTAAAACCTCTATATTCAGTCAGGACATGTCTTTGGTACATGTCAGAGGAACATTTGGTCAGCCCAAATGTCCCTACCTGTACAGTCTGTAGGTAAATGTATTTAGTTACTTTTCATTATAAGTTAAGAGACATTTCACTCTGGACTAATGGACTTAAGCAAACACATCTACCAACATTCAGCGCAGCTAAAATTGAACTCTAAGCCTCATGTAACCCTAACCTGTGCATGCCCCTTTTACCTTTTCACCCTTGACCCACACAGAGTCTGTGTGCATACTGTGAGCCCTGTGTTTGCATTATCACCGGCAATTGACACACCATATTTACTACAATACAAAGGGAAAAATTCTTTAAAACAAGAAAAAACAAGGCTCTTGGATCCAAGTCCCACATTTCCCTTTTTCTCTCATCTGAAGCTTTTTACTGAGTTTTTGCAATGGTCTGTGTCAATGCCCTCAAAGTCATGATACAACAAACACAATGCTCTACAATGTAAAGAGGTGTAGATGAACTCTAATGCCCCTTTGCAAAATAAGAGCATATTGAGGTAATGCCATTAGGGCACAGGCGGCGCTGCACATTAGCCGGAAAATTGTGACCAATGTTTACTAAGCCAATTTTCAACGCTGTATTGATTTATAATCGAATTTTCTGATTTCCCATTTATGCCCAACCCCCATCCCCGACGACTGGTTCTTGGTCCGCCCTTGTGCCACCTCCATTTAAAAAATCCTAGAATCGTTTTGTCTTTTATTATTTTACTTTTTATTTTTTTAAGGAATATGGTTTGATTATTATTAGTATTATCACTTTTCTTTTCCTTCATTGGCTATTAATTTGAAAAATAATAAAAACAAAGGAAATTTAGTCCTCCAAAGAGGCCAAAAAAATGTCAAATAAAAAAATAAAATAAAAAATCCTGGTACCGGCCCTGATGTGGAGATACTGACTTTTGCTGATCATTTGCTGTACAAAAGATTGCACCTTTGAAGTCAAACAGTCATTTACTTTCAAACAAAATAGCATGTTGTACCAGACATGAAGAAAAAGATCAGTGCCCATTGACACACAGTATTTTCCTTAACCTTAACTTTCAAATTTTCCAAATTAATTTGACTCATCTGGTATGATTTTTGCCATGTACTTGCACTGTGTGGGCGGTCGTGTCCTAACGATTCTGTGTTGTGTAACTGTTCCAAATAGAAGTTGCAACACAGCAGCTGCACAAGAAATATCGATTTTTAGCCTGGTGATTCCATTGATTGTTTATTTTGTTATGACAAAGGTCAAATGGTTCACTATCACTGCAGTGCTTGCACTATACGAGAGAAAAGTAACATCTCTTTCCCTTCGGTACAGCTGTTTATCTGTGAGGAACGAAAACTTTAGAAGTGATTTGGGGTTAAACTTCAGGAATGTGCTGAAGCATAATATGCCTCGGTTCATGTCCTCTGCTTATATATACCGCATTTCATCCGCACAGCTTCATATAAACAGAATTTTATGGAATGAGAATGATGCTTTAAACCAACATGTTGATACTCTGCAAATCCTGTTACTTTTAGTGGCTACTAAAGCATGATTGGAGTGTGGTTAAAGTTAAATCCCTGAAAGTATTTGGTTAAGAAAAGGTAGGGTAAGATTGTGGTCAAAAAGTAACCAAACATCAATTTATAAAAATACTCCTTTTAAATATTTTAAATTAGATTAGAAGAATTTTTAATGAAGAATTTTCCCATTGATGTTTTGCATTCCTGTCCTGCATTCAAAATCCTACTTAAAGCGACAGTAAGCAGTATACTGTTGACATCATTGGGCAAAAATTCCATCAAAACCTTTCAGCATTTTGTAATTCAAGTGTTCTTCAAGATAACTAGACTTCTGCACCTCCCGCATGGCTGCCGGGTCACAAACTTTCTCATTTTACAGCTAAACAGTACACTACAAGATGTTCCTGAAAACATTTGAGGCATTGCAGTAACAGAATATTGATTCATATTTGATCAGCGCTGACTAGTTTGACCGTTTGATCAGAGTTCGCGAGTGATTGAAAGCTGCCTCCGTTGAATGAACAGCCAATCGAAATGTCGGCAGATACTGAAATACCAGACCACAGGGACTGTGATATAATCAAAGGCGTATATGCCCTAGAGGTGTCGATGCTTTCCATGACGACAATGGTGACCTGAAACTGCTTTGGTCAGCTGGTACAGTAGCTACTGTAGCTGTTGAATGAGCAGAGTGTTTGAATGGACTTCAAAATACTTATTGTGATTATCTGGCCTCATTCTTTATAACTTTTTTGGTTATGACCAAATCTAATGCCCTTTTCTGCTTTCCTGAACTGGAGCTAAGAGGGGGTGATGTGACTTGCAGCACACTGACTGTCCCTATTGATCCCAGTCAGAGTAGAGTATGACTGCAGGGCCCATTATCTCCTAACTGATAAGCTCCACTGTGCAAGTCCTCACAGTAGCTGATTGGTTGGCAGATAGATGGACACGTGTTTTAAAGGGGGGGTGGGGGGTCAATGGTTATGTTTACCTTAAATGACTGGAGGGGCAGTGATTTTGGGAGTGTGTCTGTGTGTGTGTGTGTGTGTGTGTGTGTGTGTGTCTCTAGCAGGATATAAAAGAGTCACCCCATCCATCTCAGTGTACCTCTCCCACCAACCAGTGTGTGTTTGAGAGACAGTCAGAGTCTTTACCATGAAATACTGCGTGCTTTTGTCGCTGTTGTTGGCGTTGGGGTGCGTCCAC
>CAKAKQ010037378.1:6329-27078 GCA_916700675.1 Helicolenus avius
CATCTCCTGAGGGAGGCTGGAGTTGGTGTTACGCAGCTGGCAAGCAGTCAAGTCACCTGAGTTGCCTGGGGAGACACAAAACAACATGTCAGTCAATGGGATGGGGTTGCCCCAGCTATGTGTAAATCACAAAGCTTGTATGGAAAAGACACATCACAAGCTGTAACATAACTGTAAAAACAGACAGTGTAAAACAATGTATTAAATGTATTGTTTTGTTTTGTTTATGCATAGGCTATATGCAGAAATATGAGTTAGTGGTATTGATGCAGTTTAGAAATATCTGAAAATGGTAGCCTAACCAGCGCTATTTGGTCATTTAGGCTAAGTTACAAACACTTACATTATAACTAGTTTAAGACCTGGTGCAACATGTCAGTCAGCGTGTTTAGTATCTTCAATTTAGTGACAGATTATACTCATACTTGTATTTTGGATTTCTACTAGAACATGTTTACATGCTTTAATGTTCAAAAAACACTTTATTTTTCTCATACCGGCTGTGCTGCAGCATCTATTTTCAGCCCCCGTCTGAAACGCTCTATTTGAGCTCTGCCCCCTCCAGACAAGCCCAGTCTGCTCTGATTGGTTAACCGAACCAGACTCTTCGCACTCCGCTCCAGCTCCGCTCTAACTAGTTTTGTTTGAGGCCGTGACAAACTAGCCGCTAGGCAGGTGTTATGCAAATGTGTTACTTGGCGACATCACCATGTTACGGAAGAAAGGGCGGGACATCAAGCGAGGTGTTTCAGGCACTTCAGCCTGTGTTTCTGTCGGGGAGAGTAACTCCCTTTGGCGTTGACTTTGTAACTTTGCAGACCTTTTACATGCACAAAAAAACGATATAACTCACTAAAGGAAAGGGAAAAAGCATCAAAGGTCCTCTTTAACATTTTCACACGACTTTTGTTCTTGTAAACCAGAAGCTCCTATTCTCAGAGGTAGACTGTTTCAGAGAGTGAAACCAAAAATACTGTAAATTCATTTTAGTTGAAATAGATTTTCAAGATTGCAAAGGTTCTATTTGTCATGTATTCATTCAATGTGTGCTGTGAAATGCAGGATCGCACACAAGGTCGTGCTCCATAAATAATAAATAGATGGATTTAGAGAGCATAAGTGACTCAATTCCACATTTCATTCTCTCCTCTTCGACACTGAAAAAAGAAAGAAATATGCACATTGACAAACACTGCCATTCTTATCTACTTCTTCTGTTCATTGTTTGCTCGGTGCCAGTAGAACTCACTGTCCTTCATATCATATAATACGCTGATGATTAATTCTGTGATATGTTGGAATCATAAAAGGAACTGCATCTAATCACAGCGTTGCTGTCGGCTGACGTCAATGCGCATCTCATTCGCTGGTTCGCATTTACATGTCGATGCTGGGGGCCTGTTTCAGGAAAAGCAGTGACGTCAGCTACTGCTGCTATGTGCGCTGAGTGGGCAGAGGACTGAAGCATTTCACACAGAGAGAAATAGAGAGAGAGAGAGAGAGAGAGAGAGAGAGAGAGAGAGAGAGAGTAGCAGTAGAGAAAGAGAGAAAAACAGACTGAGGATACATGCAAACCCTGTGAAAATGTTTCTGACTGAAAATTAAACTAATATTTCAACGGTTCCTTTTTAAGAGATATTATTTGAGGGAATTATTACGTTTTCTAATAATGGTTTGGGAAAAAGTCACTGAAAAACATAAACAAATGTGTAATATCTGAAAAGCCAATCACAATAATCCAGGTTTCTTTCAATTCCAATACTGACAAATGAAATCAGAATTTTGCCACACTGACATTAATAATCACTGACTGTATTTTTAGAGATTATATTTAAATATTTATTAATATTATATGAATATTTCAACTGAACAACAAGGTAAAAAAGCTTCTTTTTTTTTCTTTTTTTTTTAGATCAGTCAGTAAAAGAGATGAACCTACCTGTGTCTGTGTCTGTCTCGTCCCCAGTTACAGCCATACTGTATCAACTCCCAGCTTTTCCAAAAGAGACTGTCCCCTTCTGTGTCTTCTCTCTGACTGAAATGTTACCACAGCCAACAGCGAGGCTGTGTGTGCAATTTACAATTAGAGGCATTGACATCACCATGACATCACTGGCCTCCTGATGTCAACAGTATGGTTTGCTCTCTGCCCGACACAGAGCTATGAGTCAGGGGCTCTGCTGTTTGTCTTTGGGAAGGAATTTGCTTCAGCTAGAGCGGAGCTCAGTGAACGCTGAAAAGAGGGCAGCTGGGTTGAAGGTGGACAGTCAGTAGAGGCATGACAGATTTGGACTTCAATCACTCAAACAATTTTTTCTGGTTAGAACTTCATTGTGTAAGCCAGAAATAACATGTTGTGTATTTTCATTGCTAGAAAGGGATATCTAGATAAAAGTCATACAAAAAAAGGGTTTTACTCTAAAGCCAGGTTGCTGATATATATAGCCACATTATTAGGTGCTTGTACACTTATATGTAGCCACTGTCACAGCAAAACATTATCTCTCAACTGATTCAATTCAAAGCTAAAGGAGCTGGCTCCCTCTGCAGGCGTTAGAGGTAAATAGAGGACCTGAGTTCAGTTAAGGAAATGTGACAACGTCCTTGGTTTGGAATTTTCCAAGGTAATTTGTCAACCATCTGAGCAGAAAGTGAAACAGTAATGGAGGAAGTATTCAGATCTTATTTACTTCCTTTAGTAAAAGCAGCAATATCACACTGTAAAATACTCTGTTACAAGAAAAAGTCCCGCATTTATAAATAAAAGTATGTAGGTGTTGATAGCAACATGCATTTAAAGTCTCAAAAGTAAAAGCGCTCAAATGGCCCCTATGAGTGTTATACTATTATATTCTGCTGTATATCATTATATCACTACTGATGCATCAATAAGTGGTGTACATAAGCAGCATTTTACTACTGTAATTGGTTGAAGGGGAGCTAATTTAACTGCTTTACAATATATGCTCTTAGTAGTTTAAATCATAAAAAATGCATCACACTTTATAAACTCATCATTTGTTCCATATGTCAAAAGATATGTTACTATAGCTGTACATGTAGAAGAATAAACAGTACGATATTTACCCCTAAATTGTAGTGGAGTACAAGTATAGAGTTTCATGTAGTGGAAATACTCAAGTAAAGTATAAATACCTCACATTTGTACTTACTTACATTCCACCACTGCAGTGAGATCAAATGAAATCCTACTGAATAAAGAGGTATTTGTCCTTGTTAATCCAAAAGCATATAGGTTTTGACCAACTGAACCTGTTGGTTTAACATTTAGGCCCAGTGTACTTACAAAATATTTAACTTGGTTCTCTCTTTTATGTGATTTGTTTCATCTTGTTCCTTCTCTTTTGTCAGATATTCTATGTATTTACAGTATGTTGATGGCCTGCAACAAAAAGCATTAACTGACAAACCTAGTTAATAAATGTCACCCTGCCTTATGTTTCATATAGATATAATACATTTTATTGGTCATAAAATATATTAGGAGCATCCCTATCAGGGGTTCCGCTGGAAATTTGTTATAGAAGGTTGTAAACCGCAAAGCGAGCATACGATGTGATCACTAAATCAATTCTGATGTGTCTAATAGATGGCCTTGCTCATCAAATATGTGGCCCTCTCAGTGTGATTTACTGCTCTGTTTGTTTTTCATCTGAAGGCTAATTTAGTTTCATTAAAGTACAATAACGTCCTTATTAACAGAGAGGTGATGCAGGAAACGCTGAGCAACTGTCACTGTTTTCTTGTTTTCTAAACTTGTTTACTACCCATCCTAATTATTTAGTAATTATTTTAGTATTCAGTGGTCTGGAAATCATGTTTTACCTGGCAATGTTGGCTTGCCATTCTTCTGTGGGCCATCCAGCGTCCTCTGGTTGAGCTCAAGGCTTCTTGGTGGAGGCTGTGGTGTTTGTGTGCTGGTCATGGCAGTAAAGGGCAGGTTCTGTGTCCCATTAGGTGGCAACCTGACGAGACCTCCTTCAGAAAATCCCACTGGGTAGGTAAAAAGGTAAGGTTACCAGCCAAGTACATAATAATGGATCAGGCTTTTATTTACACAACCTGGTTGTGATTATGGCAACAATAACCTTTCTTCCCTCTTATGCATAACGCTAGAATCGGGTTAAGAGGAGACACCCCAGGCAAAAACATAGTTTTTCATCCACTGATTTTGGACTATTTTGCTTCCAAAATATGTTTTCTTTCAGACCAGTGGAATGAAAACATTCACAATACACATTTAGCTGTTTATTTTACTACTTTGTCTATTTGGGTCTGTAGATTTCTCTTAAATTCAACAAAAGTTAGCATTAGATAATGCCTCATTTACATATTTATCATAAAATCTAACATACATTTTCAGAAAACTTGTAATACAAAAACTAATTGTCTTAATGCAAGTAATCAACTGGGAAAGTTTCATGGTGATATCTATTAGTCAAAGATGTTTACCCTGTTCACCTGTAGTGTGATGTATGGAATCCATATCTTTAAAAGCCGTTGTCTCAAAATTATTTTTTTCTCATATTCTGAGCCAGAAATCTCCACTTCAGTAGCGCTTACATACACCACACTTTCCAATTTCATACCTCTATATTCTGAAGGCTTTTACAGGTTGTTCATATATCATTCAAAGCCTGATTTATAGAACATTTTATTATTAGAAACATGGCAAAATGTGATTTGTTTATGGCTGATCTATGGAGTGATAAAAAGAGAGATCCAAAATTCCCTCTAAAAACCTTTGACTCTTTGACATAGTGTCTGTCAAAATCCTTTTATAGTGTTAGTCCATTAAACAGAATCTCTGTTTGTATGTCAACCTTTGATGACTTTTCTGATGCGGGTTAGCTGATGATGTCATGATCATCGTCATTTAACAAGCCAAGAATCTGGAGGTGACTGTGTATCTGTAAGCATGTTTTAAGTTCACTTTCTATAGAGTTTTCATATTCATTTGCCTACTTTTATTATAATTATCATTCACGGTAGTGGTAGAACTGTTAAAAACAGTAAAGTAAGTTGTTGCAGCTATAGTAATGGTATCACTATTAGTAACGTAGTGGTGGTAATAGATCAATTGTGGTGGTAAATGATTTTTTAGACATGCTTAAAGGTGTTTGAATGCAGGGCACAGCTGCACCTGAATTGTATTTCTCTACTGTGTTCACTTGGTTCATTCTAACTGGGGCTGCTGCTCACTCTGATTTCTCTTTGGGAATTACAGAGGATGAGAGTTAGGGTTTTCATGTGTACACAAACAGTGGAGATGTTAGGACGTGCAGTAAGACAGTTAAATGAGAGCTGCTCCTGAGCTGTCACTATGCACCTCTTACTCATCCTTTACCTGGTATCTCCAAGAAGTTTATCCCTTTATTCATTTATTGGTTAAATAACAGCTTGATTGTTCGAATGAAACCACTCAGGCATCATGACTCAACCAGTTCCCGGAGTTAATGAAGCACTTCCCTATTTCTCGTCACTACTTTTTCTTCCTTGAGTTACTGAGTAAAGGAGGAGTCGGGGAGGACACTAGTGCTGCCTAATATTAATGCAATTTATCAGTTAGACAAAATCGTATCATGTCCAAATATTCATTTTTAGTGTAATTTCCTGTTTGAGAAAAGAAGACTACAAACACTGGCCTTGTGTGGCTCCCTCTGCTGGTTAACTCAATTAGCTAATGAAGATGTTCTCCCTTGTTTATTTGTAGGTTGAGTAAAGTTTGACAAAACCAGCAGCTAAGCCAACAATGTGCAAACCAATCTAAATATTGCTGTTAAATAATAATAATAAAAAAAAACTGGCATTAAATAACTTGTTCATAAACAGTTTGTCAGACTTATTTCTACCTGGATAAAATATGTTTTACCTGTTCTGTGCAACCCAAATGAGCTTGAACGATGATCAGATTAAAACATGGACTGAAAATTGCTATGAATTATGTTTATTCTTATTGTTATTTAGCTAAAATGGAAACTAATCCCAAGAGACATTAGGCAATATTTTTTTCTGATTCTGATTGGTTGAATTTTCTTCTTAAGATACAATATCATATGCAGCCACATTTTAAGCACCTATGGTTTAAACCAAACATGGCATTCGCCACACAGACCATTATTTGCAACCTGCCTTCATTTCAAGATTCAAGAGTTTTATTTGCCATTTGCACCAAATATAAGTACATTGGAATTCTGAGCAGTTTACACTGAGTCAGCTTTAAGAAAAGAAAAAAGGTAGAAAAGGCACAAGGGAATTACGGTACAAAATAAGTAGCACATGCAACTCAACACAATAAATAGATAAATTATTAAAATATAAAACGCCCTCAGTGTAGTCAATAAATAAACTAAACTACCCTCTGCATAGGAACGATACCCCCAGAATATAAATATACAGTATATATGCTCCATGGCCATGTTAAAATAACTTGTAGCTCTCATAAAAATATTTTTAAAAATAAATAATTCATATATTTCAGACAATCACACAGTGGAAGGCAGCATATTGCACAGCATTTCAGTCCATTCAGCTCAGGTGTACTGTGTGTCAATAATGGTATGGAGGTGACAGGGAGGATAAATAATGAGAAACAGCTTTCAGTATAATGTAGTCCATAACAACACTTACTTTAACTGTCACATCAGTCATAAACATGAGTTTAATTTACACATTTCACACAAAGTCAAATAAAACTGATTATTCATTTTGTAAAGGTTGGATTTAATTACATTAGACTGTACGGGTGTACCTAATAAAGTGGCCACAGAGTGTATACACTGTATATATTTCCCCTCTCTAATCAGAGCAGATATAAAACACATAATAACCTACAGAATGTCCCTGGTTATTTTGTTAATACTCAATTCCTATGAGGTTTCCGTAGTTTTAGGGCGATACCATCAGGATACCATCGATATATGGGTGTTTCTTATGGCTTGGATCCGTGTGGGTTTTTGGCGTTATTCTCATCAGTATGTATGGATATAGAATAAATTCTTTAAAATCAAAAAATGTCTTAAACACACTTTACCACGGTAAAAAGCAAAAAAAAAAAAGTGACGACCAATTTACGCTCGTTCACAACACACCCCTCACCCACCCGACACAATGGTCTAACCCCAGAGGTAGGGAAGCCCTGTAAGTGAGCCCATCCAGCCTGTGACAGCAGCGGAGAAAACTTGACTTTTACAACAAATAAATACCCAACAGAGGTACGTACTATCCACAAGTCCACGCTTCACCTCACTAACTAGTTCTGTTCAACAACGGCACCATGTTCTGCCGAGCTGTCAGGACAAATGTGGGGTAAAAACTGCAAAGAAGATGAGCATTTGAAGCTAGCGCTAGCTGAGCTCTCGTTAGCTTCTTGCTAGCCGACTGCTAGCCGCTGCCTCTGTATAAACAGATGAGAGCAGAGCAGGAAGAAGTAGCATGCTAGGCTAGGAGCCAGCTAGCCCTGTTAGCTAGCCATCCTATTTTGGGATTGGCATTCCGCTAGCTAGTAACCTTAACTTGGCTCATGGCTGTAAGAAGGCAGTTTATTTAGTAACCTTAGCACTTCCTTTAGAAAGACAGATATCAACACATGTGGAGTGGATAGTAAGAGAAACTGTGCATGATGATGTTGCAATGTTTTCACTGATCAACTGGTATGAATGACGAGAAACAACACAGGGCCTAGTTTCTCCTACTTGCAGGCAATCTGTGATTCTTCTGTCACATATATAGTTATATATACTAATTATAGATATTATTATATGCAGCAGTCTCTACAATTATTGATATGTGATGGTTACTCCAGTGTGTTCACTGTTGATGATTGTTAGCATCACCTCCATGAATGTGAGCACAATGTTTATCTCATCTGTTGCTACTATAGTGATGTGAACAGCTGGTTTGAAGCAGGCTATTTATCATCACACTCATTTATGTTCACTTTGCCCTATATCCTGACTGATCTGTGTATTTTAGTTACTCTTGATTAATGCTATTTTCAAATCATTATAATGATGAATGTTATTTTAAACATTTTTTTTTACTTAATATTGTAATTACTATATATTGTGTCACCAGTTCCATAATAATAACATGACAATGTTTTTCATCATTTATGTTTCTCCTGTCACCTTGCTAAGGATACCTGTGTATGTCCTTTGTGTTACTGCTGCTTAAGCCTGGTTCACTACTAAGATATAATCTATTCTGAATCGGATAGCTAGAAAAAGTGTGCCTGATGATGTTGCAATGTTTTCACTGATCAACTGGTATGATTGACGAGAAACAACACAGGGCCTGGTTTATCTCGTGTTTATCTCATCTGTTGCTACTATAGTGATGTGAACAGTTGGTTTGAAACAGAGCAATGGTGACACTGAACACTCTGCCTGGTTATATCATTCAAGAAAATAGCAAAAATCTTTCTAACATATTATTGAAAAAACATCTCCTTGCTGAACAGCTCTCTGTGTCTGCTGATATTTAGCTAACATCAAATCATAAAAGGTTTAATGTTGGATTAATAAGTCCCGTTAAAATTTATGGTAAAATAAGTTGTTGCTTTATTCTGTTTTTGTATTTTGACATAATATGCTATGGTCCAACCACTAATGAATCATATTTACCTCTGCACTCTGTGAATAGTATTAACTTGACCCAAGGTCCTGTGTTGTGTGTTGGGTTGTGTCTTGAATAATGTTGTGAATAATGTTTGTTGCTGTTGACTTTTGATTTTGTGGTCGTTGTTGGTAAAAAATTGTAATGTGATTGTGTACTGAAATGTAGCCTAACAGTTCAAAGGGATTTAAGTGGACTGCAGGAAGAATAGCTGGGCTTCAGCCACAGCTAATGGAGATCTGAATAAAAGATAAAAGAAAGACACAGGCTATTTATCATCAGACTCATTTATGTAGTAATGTAGTTACTCTTGATTAATGCTATTTTCAAATCATTATAATGATGAATGTTATTTTAAACAACCTATTTTTTCTACTTAATATTGTAATTACTACACATCATGTCACAATTTCCATAATAATGACATGAAAATGTTCTTCATCATTTATGTTTATTCTGTCACCTTGCTAAGGATACCTGTGTATTTCCTTTGTGTTTACTGCTGCTTAAGCCTGGTTCACAACTAAGATATAATCTATTCATTTAGGGAGCATTAGGATTGCTTTAAACAGTCAAAAATGCAGGATGGGAAGGTGAATGTTTACGTGATAACATGTTTATTAAGAAACTGAATCCAAGAGTGTTTATTTTTTTAATTCCTTTACTCACTTCTGTATTCCTGTTTTTCTCTGTTTTTTTCCCGTCAGGCTGAAAGAGAAACTGTACAATGTCCTTAAAGCCGCGGGTGGTGGACTTTGACGAGACATGGAACAAGCTACTGACGACAATCAAGGCTGTTGTGATGCTCGACTATGTGGAGAGAGCCACGTGGAATGATCGCTTCTCGTATCCTATGCCCGCTTGCACCATATCGAAATTTAACAAAATTTTTGCTAAGTTTTAGAGCAGGATTTATGGACAGGAAGTCACACAGCTGCTTTAGTACAGTAAAGCAGGTGCCAGCTTGCATAGAGCTTTACGTATTTAACTTTAAGCATCAAATATGGCTAATTCAGTTTTTCAAAAAGTTGTTATAATGTCAGTGTGAAATGAGCTGTTTGTTCAGGCAGAGGCTAAGCATTAAACTATTAATTTATTTGTAGATAATCATTAACTAATATACTGTAGCAGAAGCCGTATTGAGTATTAGATTCATATTACGTCTTTATTAACTGTGTATTTACATCTATACAAAATGAAATCACGTTTGTCCTCATTATTTTTCCTAAATTCCGACACCAGTGACATTTATGCCTTGTGCGTTGCATACCCAGAGCCTTTGGGTGAGAGATTATACACAGAGACCAAAGTGTTTCTTGAGAATCATGTTCGGCAGTTGTACAAGGTAAGCACTCCCAAAAGCTCTCCAACTGCTGGCAAAGACAAACCTTTTGAGTGTATTTTATTCCTGCATTGTGCGTCCTTCCATAACACGTGTCATGCTTGTGTGTGTATTTTAGAAAGTCCTGGATTCAGAGGAGAAGGTTTTAGTGATGTACCACAGATACTGGGACGAGTACAGCAGAGGAGCTGACTACATGGACTGCTTGTACAGGTAACATTGCTGCCTTTTATGTTCTTTGTTTCTATTTGACTGATATAGTATTTCTAATCAGTGAGTCATTATGCTGATTCAACATTTAGTGCCGTCTTTTTTTTTCTCCTCCACCTTTACTCTCAAAACAAAACCACATTTTGAAAACAGTGCAAAACTTTGCAGTGCCAGTTTCATTTTTTGTCAGACATATTCTCAGTTTGTGGTGTGAGTATATGATGAGACAGATTCCTTAAAGGTGCTCTATATGTTATCCAGAGCATTAATATAGCAGCAAACAACTATTTGCTATGTAAAGATAGAGAGGAGTAATGTCTACCTGAGCAGAGAATGAAGTCTCTCTCCCTCTGTGTGTGTTGTAATCCAAGCTTCTTCATGCTTTGTTGACATACCAGGGCCGGTCGCGCATGCTTTTAGTGCATGTGAGCGTGCCATGCTGGCTGGCTCTCATATGGCGGTTACAGCTGATAACTGATTGTCACGGAAGTGTAGCCCCCACCCTCCGGTTCCCCCTCTGGTCAACACTGTTAGCTTTGTCAGCAGTTTTGCTGTCGTTTACACTATTAGTGCTGTTAGCCATGTTGAGAGCCGTGTGGAGGCAATAGAAATGCTCCCAATCTCGCATTTAGCACCTTTAAATTCACAATGGTGTTTAAATGGTTGGCTACTTTGTTTTGTTGTCTTTTTGACAAGCACAAGTGAAGGACATGTCTGCATTCAGCCTGCCGTTGTCAGTGCAGTGTCTTCATGTACAATTTGTAACAGCAGTAGTGAGCCAAAGCAGGTGTCTGTCATTGTCAGACCTGGATCTCTAAAGTTGGCTATGCGTGTCAAGGTCCTTTAGATGCAGACAGAGTGTACTCATTCTATCACAAGCTAGCCTAAAGTTTTTGTACACTTAAAATATTACCCTGAAAAGTGCGAAGTGCCAACGTACATTTGGGGTGTCCTGATCCATTCGAAATCAATACTCCCTTGGAGAGCTTTCAGATCTATTTTTATATGTACTTCCCACCAGACTGTCTGTGCATACATATTCCTTTGTAATTTATTATGTCAGTGTGAGTGACAGAGAGAGAGAGAGAGAGAGAGAGCGGCTCTGGGCTTTAGTGGTGACATAGTAGTGTTGGGTTCTTAATATAGACGGTCTCTTATTTTGCTCATCTGATTTCTGTGAATATACACGTGTGTGTTCCGTCAAACACAAATGATCCTCTCGTGGACTGAAGTGCCAACTGAATCAAAACAAATCATTGACACTGTCAATCACAATTGCGCTCTCCAGGTTTCATGGTTAGTGTTACTCAACACTAGTCGTCATATTAGCGGTCCTTTTAACACTTGATGCTGGTGTTTAATGCTCGTCAAAGCTGGAGTGTTTGAGAGAAATCAGGCTGAGAGATTGTGATTGCTGATAGAGGCAGACGGCACAGCTGTGAAAACTACACACCATATAATAAACAAATAAATAAATAAAAATATGTGTGTCAGTCTTTCTGGTAGCTGTCCTGCTGCTATGAAAAATGTTGAAACACACCACAGATGTGTTGAGACACAATTCCAGTGTATGCATTTCAACATCAGAGTGCCTGTCATATGGGTTAGTGACATCAGCATAATGAATCGTCCTCATACTCCGTGAGTTTTGGTGCAATACAAAAGTTTTCCAGTGAGACAGAACCTCTGTCTTGTGTCAAAGCTGCATTAACTATTGACTGTTAACTGTGTTCACCAGCCAGCAAGATTACTGTCTGTCTGCTGTTGGGTGCTGGGCAGGTAGTGCACCGTGGGATTATCAGATCTTTTTGCCAGAAACTGCAGCCTACAGAGGGTTAATGAGAGCAGTGAGACACAACCGTACAGTAACTGTGTGGGCTGTGTAGACAAAACAATGTGCTAAAATGCTCTGTAGAGCTGCAGACTCTTGTGATATATAACTCCCATTGATTTTAGAGATTTGATCCTTTTCACATAAAACAAAGTAATTTGATTCACGGTTAATATATCAAATATGATCCATGCAGGATTAAGTAGGGATGTTTCTGGTAATATTATCTGAATAATCTTAATCTGTTGGTCTATTATTAGTAAGATGTTTTTAATCTTTCAACCCGATATGAATGAGCACTGATCCGACTTTTTCAGTCCCGATACTGATAGCAGTACCTGGGCTTTGTGTGTCGGCCGATACCGAGTACACCGCCGATACCAGTGTTTAATTAATAAGATGCATGCCTCACTGTGTGGAAGTGATGTTATGTGTAAGGAAACATCAGACCTGACTTAAAACATTACTTTCCTAACTTTGTAAAACAAAATGTAACAAATAAATGCACAGATATACATTTACAGAATTGTTATTTTATTATTAAAATAATAAATCGGACACCAGCAACTTAGTACAAAATCTTCAAAATGATCAGGAAATACAATTCAGGAGTAAACCTTTTTAAGGCAGCAACGAATTTATCAAAACCTAAACAGGAATTAAAATTCCAGTATATAATGTATATAAACGTTGAATTGAATTGAATAGATCTGCCCCTTATCTGTATTTGTGCATCCCTAATGAATAACGTGTGTTTGACCAGTTAATGGTACAAATGTTGGGTCTTAAAACATGAACGCAGCCCATCAGAGTTTCACAGTTTGCTTGTGTAACTATTGTGTATAGTTCTGTGTCACTGGAACTATGAAGTCGGCTGAAAGGAATGAAACATCCATAAACTGTAGTTGGTGTATTGATTATTATACCAGATGAAAACGGTCATATTCTGTAGAGAACAGAGCTCCCCAGAGTAGTAACCATTTATAAACCCTAAAATAAAAATAAAAAACATAATATACCAAGTCTCACATGTGTGTGTATAGGCGTGTTACAATATACCGATATTGACAATAACCGTGATATACAAAAATATATATATTGATATCATGTGAATACTGACTCTAAATTGTCCCATAGGTGTGAATGTGAGTGTGAATGGTTGTCTGTCTCTATGTGTCAGTCCTGTGATAGTCTGGCGGCCTGACCAGTGACCGATAGCATTATTATTATTAATTTTTCTGTAGATATTGCGATAATATCGTCATCGTGGCCACAATAATCGTGTGGTGAAAATCTGACATGGTGACAGCCCTTTGTGTGTGTGCTTAATATGTCGTACAATAAACCCAGGTATTTTCACTATGATATTCATAAATTAATTATTTTCTAAAAATGCCTGTATGTCTGCCTTTGGCTCAGGAAACCTGGATATTGTTTGCTTTCATTGGCTAACCTGACACTCAGTAGCCACGCAGTGAGTGAGTGACCATTAGGGTAACCAAAGATTGACCGTCTCACGTAGCATCCACGAGTGAATGAACTCAGCATGCAACCGGTGGCTCGTGGCAGCAGCAGTGTTGTTGTATAAGAGGTTCTTGACATACACCTACACTCATTAGATATTAGATGACAAACTCCTCTTGATACGATTTGCTATTTTAACATCTCGACCTCCTACTCCACTTTGTTCAGGTATCTCAACACTCAGTTCATCAAGAAGAACAAACTAACAGAAGCAGACCTACAGTACGGCTACGGGGGAGTGGACATGAACGAGCCGCTCATGGAGATTGGAGAGGTATTTACTGCACACCTCCACACCCACTGGGATTGTTAGATCACATTAAGAGCACATTCACAGAGTGATTGAGAGATTACTGGGAATCCACTTCTTAGAGTCCAGTACCCGGGTTAAGATTTCATCTTACACCTCCCCACCACAATGACCTGCTCACCGATCTGTTTACACTCTTGTTGTATACTGTTGTTTCTTCTATCGTTGCAGTTGGCGCTCGATATGTGGAGGAAGCTAATGATCGAGCCCCTTCAGGCCGTCCTGATCCGGATGTTGCTGAATGAAATCAAAAAGTATGTTTTTCACACAAGCTGAGCCACAAGAAATATCTTCTGAAATCCATTTTTGTTGTTGTCTAAGATGAATATTTTCTGGCTTTCTGCAATGGTAGAGATAAGAGTGATAACGTATTTAGTCCTGGTATTCTGATTTTACACTAATTTGTTTGTAATTAGCATTATATTGCGATGCCAGATTTCCAGTCTTTCACACGGTTAATGTCTGGACATGTAGTCTAATTGGGCTGCGGTATTTGACCTACACTTAAAAGTTTGATATGAAATATTTCCACATTAATATGTTCCAAAAACAACCAGACCTATGTTATATATTTTGTTGAGTTGTATACTTACATGATCCCAAATGTTTCCAACAATTTTCAAACCTCAAGAGAAATCCATGATTTGCATTAAGGTAACGGTTCTTTTGAGGTCGCCTGTTAACGGCATCATATCCCCTTTGCGCATATGTCAGCGTTGTGGTTGTCTGCCAGAAGCTGTCATATAAATTGACTTTTTATCCAGTTTTAAGCCACATGTTTTACGATACACTTTACTTAGATCTTGTTTGTTTTTAAATCTATATTTTAACCAGATGAAGGATTTTAGTCATCCGATGTCTGGATCTTAAGTTATCAGAGAAACAAGCTGAGCAAACGTTAACGGGATGAGACGTCCTTTGTCTGCCAGACAGCACAGGAGAGACACTGATTTTTGAGGTGAAACTGCTTTATTCAGTGTCTTTATCAGTTTTAAACACCGTTTGTTTTGGAGAGGAGGAGACGTCTGCGGATAATTCGGCTCCCGGTAAAAACCTCCTGAACGATGAACACTGAAGGAATCCTAACCGGGAGAAGCTGACTGCAATGGTGGCGAAGACAGCAACTCCCGTGATCCCACGCTACTTCACATCGTCACCAAACTCCGTCTTTTGTTTTTTTGATTGAGAGACCCCCTATAGCGTCAGAAAATGACACATTGTGCATTCAACGGTGTTCCCACCATGCTAACAATTTCAGCGCTCAGCAAAAAAAAAAGACAATCCAAACATCAGACCTACCTAACGCTATCTTCCTCGTGTCTTACAGTGATCGTTGTGGCGAGAACCCTAACCAGAAGGTAATCCACGGGGTCATCAACTCCTTTGTTCATGTTGAACAGTACAAGAAGAAGTTTCCACTAAAGGTGAGACAACAAAATAATGACCCGGATGATTCCCATAGTTTAAATTAGCCTATTTATTCAGTTATTGTAGACAATGTGAACATTGAGGTCAAGAAAAGAAAAGTTCTTGTTGTGCTTTCTTGATGTCTTTACTTTGTGTGTAAGATGTACAGTAGCCGTCCATATAGGTCTGTGTATATCCATGTATACTAAATCCTACGCCGGCCTCTTCCTGTGTTGCAGTTTTATCAGGAGATCTTCGAAGGGCCATTTCTGACAAAAACGGGAGAGTATTACAAACAGGAAGCCTCCAATCTACTGCAAGAATCCAACTGCTCACAGTATATGGAGAAGGTAAGGGAGATGGACAGATAATGCAAGTATGTGAATGCTGCGTATGTTGGAGCTGCCATGTGAGCCTACGAGCCGTTAGAACACGGTCAGACCAGCGTTTTCCACTTGTTTGTGTTCTGCATGGAAGAACTCCAGAAATGCAGCTTTCTAGATTGTGTTGTGTGCATCAGCATCCATCAGAGGAGTACATCCACCCAGGGCCTGCGTGTGTCTGTGTGTGAACTGTCAGCCAGGTCATGTCGGTCTGGTGACATAAGAGTTTTAATCTGAGTATTAGCTCTACCATTAACTCGCTAAGGCTGAGATCACAGACCCCTGGGCAACCTCTGCTGCCACCAGCCCGCTCTCTGTCTCTCTGTCTCTCTCTCCCTCTCTCTCTCTCGTTCATTCATTCTGGCAATAATCAGATTTCTCTGATAGATTTATCCCTCCAGCGTGTAAACAGGATCATCATTAAAGCTTTAGCAGGCATTAGGGCAGTATGTGATATCACTGTAGAAGAGCAGCAACAGACACTGTAGTACAGTCCCGTCCCGTCTGGACACGGTCAATCCCAGTTGCTTAGCTGACCCAGTTCACAGCTGTGGAGAGGCAGCTTTTCATCTTTCCTTCTTACTTATTCTTATGTGCTCCAAACTATATGAGAGACTGAACAATATCAACCGCCCTAACACCACGGAACAACGTTCTAGCCAATATGTTTCATACAGTTAACAGTTCTAGGTTTTGACAGGGTTAACAGTATTTAGTGGAAGCAGGGTTGTAAAGTAAAGTATAGTATAGATGTAAGCAACCTTAAGGCAAGGTTTCTGTTTCACAATTTGGTCATGAATGAAAACAATGTGATCGTAAATCTGAAACGATTCATATCAAAAGTGAAACTGTTTGCTGAAAATGGTTTCTTGGAAAGTCCGTTCAGTTCAGTCTAAATCCTTTTGGATGAGAGTGAGCAGTTCTGCTAAGTCTGTTGTTTTGTTTTTAATTAATTATACAGGGTAAGGTTGCTTAAAAATGTCTTGCTTATCATAGCACATGCCTTGCTGTTATAATAATAATATAACACTTTGTCAGAATTCAAATTTCAGGATAAATGAATGAAAATCGATCCACCACATGTTCTCTGTCTGCTAGAAACATCAAAAGATGAAATAGATATTACATAACATGTTTACAGTATAGTTTACAGTTAATCGGGGTACAGCAATATGTTGCTGTTCAATAGGTTGTGATGCAACAATGTGACAGTAAGCTTTGTGGAGCTGAAAAACTGATATATATCAGTAAATCAGATCCGACTCCCAAAAGACACTTTTTTTCATTTTAGTTTGGAAGAGAGAGAAACAGGTTTAGGGTTCAGGGTTGTGCTGAATGTCATCATTTTACATGTGAAGCTTCTATTGAGGAATGAAACTCATAAAGTCTGTCACCCGGCCAAACCCGTGATGTTTTCAAGTGAGCTTACCAGAACCTGCTTGACACTATGTAACCACCACTGGAATGTAATTCTACAAATAGTATAATACTTATGTCACTGTAGCCTCATTATACCCCCGCAGCAACGTAGCGTGTCCGTCCTTCCTTATGAACTTCACATGATTGATTGACAGTGTGGTCTAGTTGCGCCTGGTTAGAAGTCCAGGGTGCCAAATTTTTTTTGAAATTTTGGCCAAAAACTGTGATTTTTTTTCGACTTCAGTTTCGTTTCCGGAGTAGAACTATTTCATTCCATTAGTTCCTAAAGGGCAAAACCTTTGGGGTCAAGCAGTGAGCGGGGATATGTGAGCCATGCTCACTTTTGCCTTGTTTTTATCTGCAACTGTGCAGAAATACCGTGTTTAAACAGAATCAATAGACAAAAAAAAAGAGAATAAAACAATCCAGGCAGCATTCGAATGTTGATGAAATTGAATGTCAACATTATGAATGAGGCTTTGAACTATTCGGTACAGCCGTATACACGTTCTATTAAAAATGTATTTAAACAAGGTATTATTAAAGTCATATATATTGGCTTTTTGAAACCTACAGATACATCGTAATTACTGATTTGTTGGGGTTTCTTTTGACAAACTGACCCTTATGCCATTCTCTTTTCCGTCTTTCTCTTCCTCCAGGTTTTGGGGCGGTTGAAAGACGAAGAGATGAGATGTCGGAAGTACCTGCACCCCAGCTCCTATGCCAAAGTCATCCATGAATGCCAGCAGAGGATGGTGGCAGATCATCTGCAGTTCCTGCACGGGGAGTGCCAGAGCATTATTCGGCAGGAGAAGAGAGAAGGTCGGTGCTCTATAGTCCCTTTGTGTCCGAATGCATGGATCTGTTTTGTATGAAGGAAATTATTATATATGCAACCTGTGTGTGTTGTTTTGTTCAGACATGGCCAACATGTACACCCTGTTGCGAGCCGTGTCCAACGGGCTGCCACACATGATCCAGGAGCTGCAGGTCCATATCCACAACGAGGGCATCCGAGGCACCAGTAACCTCTCTCAGGAAAACGTTAGTACTACAGCACCACAGAGTGTGTGTGTGTGTGCATGCCTGCACCTGTACACACAGTATAGTGGATTTTCAAGCTGCTGTTGGAAAACAGCTTTGGAAGGGCTTTAAAGGACATTTCCACAATCATGTTTTTTGGTGACGGTGAAGCTTGAAGGCAGCTGGATTCGACCGCTTGTTTTGATGTTTTTATGATAAATCATTACAAGATACATTTTGGCCTTAAAAGGCTCAACAGTGAGATTCTGGAAGTGAAAATCACGTTTATAATCTGTATCGCGGATTTGATTATTAGCCATGATGTCATAACCATTCAAGGTAGACTTACCACGAGCTACGAGATTATGAAACAATAGTATGTGCTCCTGTAGAAGTCACAAGTCTGTATGCCACACTCACAAATAGCTAATGAGGGAGACTTGCTTGTACGCGCCCAGATTTCACACCAGGCCAACATGGCGCTTCGCTTGTAAACTTTCTCTCATATTACCAAAATAGTTAACCGAAATGTGTTTCCGAAAACATTTGAGGCAAGAAATAAGACCCGCTGCTGAATCTGTCTTTGTTTTAGATCGATCGTTAGTTTAAAGGTTTTTCAGGAGTTTCCAGGGCGTTCCGATACCGCTATTGGAAATGTATCCTATACTGCCCAAATTTTGATATCGGGTATCAGCGAGTACACCGGTCTTTGAATCAATCCGATACCATAATTTATTAACCCAGAAAAAAATCGACTTGCTTGACCAGATATCGATTCTTCTTCACTGCTCCAAAACAGTCACTGTGAATCGCCCTGGATTTTCTGAAACGTCAAAGTGGAGTAAATGAATGAGAAATTCACTTCCAGATCCGGAGCCGTTCAAAAGAGGGCGTTCTGTTGAGCCCTGTATTTGTTCAGTCTTGTTGGTGTTTTGGATAATAATTACACAGAGGCTATAGGCTTTTATCTATATGGTTCCATTGTTAATAATAGGCTGAGATTGATGGTTTCAACAGCTGTAAAAACTGCCATTTTTGTCTGTTAACTTCAGCTGCAAATCATTCATCTTTTAACACAACTTTGTTCTCTGGCTTCTCTAGATGCCAACCCTGTTCGTGGAGTCCGTGCTGGAGGTTCACAGTAAATTTGTTCAGCTCATAAACACAGTACTAAATGGAGATCAGCACTTCATGAGTGCACTCGATAAGGTAATAAAACCCAAGCTCTTTACAGCTGCTGTCTCATTGAATAGCATAGTCATAACAGTCACTAGATGGCAAAAGTCAGGTTTCTGCCAAGTTCTCTTTTCCTAGTAAACTCTCTGTGAAAGCAAAACTACACTTATAAATATGTTAAAGTGTAATCATGTACATGGATTAACATTCTTTTCACCTTTGGACTGAATGTGTTTATTTGATTTCTCTTTGTCAGGCTTTGACGTCTGTGGTGAACTTCAGGGAGCCCAAGTCCATCTGTAAAGCCCCTGAACTGGTGAGTGCACATGCACATACACAAACACGCACACACACACACAGTATAATACACAGTGCCTTGACCAGGTCATGTCCCTCCTGGTGTGTCTGTGCAGCTGGCGAAATACTGTGACAATCTGCTGAAAAAGTCTGCAAAGGGAATGACGGAGAACGAGGTGGAGGACAAGCTGACGAGCTTCATCACAGTGTTCAAGTACATAGACGACAAGGACATCTTTCAAAAGGTGACCGGGGTTCCTCTCCTGCTGGAATATTACAACAACATCAACTTAGCATTTTTCTTCTCAAATATCTTGTGACATTCTGTTGTACAAACCTTGACTAGGAGGGTGGTTTAGTTTCTTCAATAGTCCCCAAATACTCCAAAGGGATGTTCTGTTTTTTAAGTCTTGTTCTTCTGTTTTCCACAGTTTTATGCCAGAATGCTAGCAAAGCGGTTAATACATGGTTTATCATTGTCAATGGACTCAGAAGAAGCCATGATCAACAAACTAAAGGTAAATGCAAAGCTGAACATTCTAAACTAAGACTTGTGATATGTCCGACACTAACAGTGCTGCTAACTTTTCTTCTTCTTTATTACCCCTTTTGTTCAAACACCCTCTTTCTTTTTTTTGTGTTTCTACAGCAAGCGTGTGGCTACGAGTTCACGAGCAAACTCCACAGAATGTACACAGACATGAGCGTGAGCGCCGACCTCAACAACAAGTTCAACAATTTCATCAAGACGCAGGAGACGGTGGTGGATTTGGGCATCAGCTTCCAGATCTATGTATTACAGGTGAGGAGGACAAACCTCACTCATACCAACAACTACAGGATTCAAATCTGAGAATATTATTACCGTAAATTCCGGACTATTAAGCGCACCTGAATATAAGCCGCACCAACTAAATTTAAAAAGAAAAACAAAATTGTACATATATAAGCCGCACTTGTCTATAAGCCGCAGGTGTCCACGTTGTAACATGAGATATTTACACAGAAAGATGGTACAAATAAAGTTTTTTTTAATTTTTTTTAATTAACGAAATGCTTGTTTTCTGAACAATGCCTGTAACACGGCAGTTACACAGCAGTAACACGGCAGTAAAACGACAGTAACGTAACATGGCAATAACACTGCTGGTTTGAAAAATAACCAGCCTACTAGCCGTAGCCCGTTA
>CAKAKQ010037384.1:0-11119 GCA_916700675.1 Helicolenus avius
CAAATCAAGTTGAAAGCGCTTCAGCCAGAAACATCGGTCGTGACTCAGACTTAAAGAGGATGAGTTGTTTCTTTTTCTTCCCCTCAGCTTTTCACAGTGGGGAGAATCAGCATCACTGCTTATCCAAATGCCATGTGGCAGGAAATGAAGTCAATCAACCATTATCTTGAAAAGAACAGAGGAATGGAATTAAGCCAGGATTACATGGTATTCACATGGTAACTCCTGAATCATAAAGACCACCAACCATCCCAAAATAATTAAATAGCAAGGCAATTACTTTTGCTCAACAGTGGCTAAAGATTATCTTCGATGGTAATACACAAAGTCCCGATCACGAAACTGCCTGACGTTAATAACAATTTAAATGTTTCTCTGTCACTGTGCCAGAATTGTTCACTTTTTATTTTGCAAATGGACATATTGTGTGCATTTAGTTAAGATGTGCACATCTTTAAGCAAATGAGATATAATGATCATGTTGAAAAATGTGTTAAAATGTTGCAGAAGAATATTTCTATCTGATGTAATGGTGCAGTTAACTAAACAGAAGCAGAATATATAATCGAAACTCTCAAAAGAATTTTTAATTAAAGAAAGTTAAGTAGAAAAACTTCAGAGTTAAGGGAAAAATATCCTTTCAACAAGGCTGTGCGTCGGATAAAAAGTTTAAAGTTAATGGCAAAATATCCTTTCGACACTTTATTAATTCATTCTCAGACTGTACGTGGGATATATAAAGGACATGCATAGTTTTATAATATCCTGGGGCGAGGAATAACTGTCCTTGAAATACAAATTTTAATCTTCCACTGTACAGTCTGTAACAAACAACATGGTTCTGACAGAATTGCAGATAAATACCAGCGGCTCCTGCTGCGCAAAGTGCTTAAAATTCTAGCTTTCAAAGCTCACTTTCTGACCAGTGTTCTCTCAGAGTCCACCAAACTGTAAATTGGTGTCAGTGTGTGAACCACATGAGACATACTGGAGCTGTCCTTTCGTGTTCATGGCACATTAGAAGTTGTAATAAAAGTGTAAGATTTAGCACAAAGGGCCAAGGCACTGGTGCTGCAGTGTACCCGTGGATGGACTACCGAGCAGAGCCTCTCTTTGAAGTGACTGTTAATAAAACAACCTCAAAGACACGCAAACAACCACAATGAGATGCAAAATGACCACAAAAACACTTAAACGACCCCAACGAGATAGAAAACAACAACGAAGTAGGACACAAAATGACCACGAAGAGATGCAAAATCACAAAAGCCAGACAAAACAACCACAAAGACATGCAAAAACGACTACAAAGACACACAAAACGTGCATTAAGAGATTCAAAACAACTACAAAGAGTCACAAAATGACCACAAAGAGATACAAATCGACCACGAAGAGATGCAAAATGACCACGAAGAGATGCAGAATGAGCATAAAGAAATTCAAAACAATTACAAAGAGACACAAAACGACCACAAGGAGATGCCAAACGAGCATTAAGAGATTCAAAACAACTACAAAGAGACAGAAAATGACCACGAAGAGATACAAATCGTCCACGAAGAGATGCAAAATGACCACGAAAAGATGCAGAACGAGCATAAAGAAATTCAAAACAATTACAAAGAGACACAAAACGACCACAAGGAGATACAAAATGACCCCAAAGAGATTCAAAACTACTACATAGAGATGCAAAACGAGCATTAAGAGATTAAAAACAACTACAAAACAGAGACAAAAAACGACCACATAAATGCAAAATGACCACAAAGAGATTAAAAACAACTATAAAGAGATGCAAAACATGAGGGGATTAATAACTAGAATTGCACTCGGAGACTTTAAAAACAGATCACAGCTCACAGCTGGCGGTTACGTGAGGTGGTCAGCTTATTACTAACACGGTGTGTTTCCGTGTAACGTATCGGCAGATGCCTCTCTCATTCAGCAGCCTTGTTATTTCTGTATAACTTTACACTACAATGTCTGTCATCCCGTCAGCTATAACTTTGTTCTTTCTCTGCCATTTTCACTAATTGAACGAATTTGATTTCCATAATGAAGGATTCAGGATTTGATTTTCTTGGCTCCACAAAATGCTTCATTTTCGTCAGCTCATGCAATCTTCTATCCTGTTTGTAGAGCAAACACTTATTTATGGAAGCAGCGAGCTTTTCCTCAATCTGCTTCATAAACCAATTAACTCTTTGTTTTCTGATTTATATACCGGTTTTAATTTCAAATTAAATTTAGTAAAAACCCATTTGAGCTTATCCCAGATGATCGATAAAGAGATACCATTAGGGCTGCACGATGTTGCCACGGTCAAGCCATTACAAATCAGTCGTCACTGTCAAAATGATGAAAAGCAGAGACGATCATCATTTCTGATGTAATTTTATATAAACAGGCTTTATATTACGTCATAAACCTATTAACAAAAAAGGAAAACCAATAAACCTTATTTAATTTAGATGCCTGCAGAAGTTCCCATGATGAAATAGAACATTACTTACAGTCAGGGTTCTAATATGAAACACAAGCAGGTGTTCGCCTTCCCTGTTATTTTGAATGATGGCCTCCGTTGGTGATGGTGATAACAGCAGTAATGGCCTCTGGATATCAAAGCACCACCAGCTATCACACCAAACTATGCATGAGCAAAGACAGCAATCACCCTCGCTATAATGACTTTGGTCCAAAGGCAGGAACCAAAGCACAAACAATGATGTTGACTATATTCATAGCACAGATCTGTGTGTCTTTGTAGCCATTAGGAAATGTTTGAATGTTAAAACGAGGAATAAGCGATGAACTCCAATCTGTGATCCCCATCCGGTGGACTATCAATATAAACAATAACACTTTTAGTTTCAAAGCAGTATTGTTTTGCTCGCATGAGACTTTATTTAAAGGACCAGTGTGTAACATTTAGGGGGAACTATTTGCAGAAATGGAATATAATATTAATAAGCATGTTTTCTTCAGTGTATAATAAAAATAAGACATGTTGTGTTTTTGTTACCTGAGAAAGAGCCATTTATATCTACATATGGAGCGGGTCCTCTTCACAGAGCAGGCCGCCATGTTCCTACAGTAGCCCAGAACCAAGCCCTAAAGAAGAGCGCCAGTCATTGATGCTAATTTTCGTAGTGGTCAAACAGCGGTACTACAACTTCCGTGTCCGTCACGTGATGCCATTGGGCCCAAAAATACTTTTTCCCATAGACTTACATTGGGAAAAAGACATCTGTAACTCAGCAGATAATTTTTTTTAAGGTGAATCAACTACCCAGTATGAACACTTGAATAGCCCTTATTTAAATCATTAAGTCCTAAAAGTTGTAAAATGCACTAATAGCTGAATCTAGTTATTTTCCTCCCTCCGTTCATGTGAATGAGACCCAGACTGAGGCTGGAGCGAGGGCTGGGAGGCGGAGTTAGCAAGCCGTGACAACACCATGATGATTGAGTGGACGCTACTGCGCACATTTTTTGTTGAACAAACATACCATAAATATATCCTGATTAAAACTACCAGGATTATTTTATTAATAAGAAAATTAAACCCCGAATATTAAAGCTGTTTGTATTAAAGTTTGTGACCCAGTCGCCATGTTGAGATCAGTTGAGGAAATACCAAGCACCGCCCACCAGCCGGAGCACACTTTCTCATTTTACAGCTAAACAGTACACTACAAGATGTTTCTGAAAGAAGTCTAGTTTTCTCTCAGAACACTTGAATTACAATATGCTGAAAGGTTATTATGGAAGTTTTGACCAATGATGCCAAAAATATACTGCCTACTGCAGCTTTAACACAGATTGAAAGTGGTAACGATCTTCTTATCTAACTCTTGGGAAGAAAGTGAATAAGAGAATTTCCAAAGTGTCAGAAATACATAAACAAATCTATGTAAAATAAGTGGTTTTCAGTAAATAAACCATTACATTTTGCATTTATGTTTCAGCTGTTGAGAACACCATAACAAGTATTTGTGATTTATTCAAGCACTGTGCTTCTCAACATCCAACTAAATAATTGAGAGCACAGAAGTAGCCCCGTCCATACTGACACACTGATGTGATTATTAATGTTGAGTGTGAACAGATGAGGAGGCCTGATGCATTTGACCCCTTGGCCCATCTACATAGAAATCACACTTGCACTACTTACCAGCAAAACAACACTTGTCTGTGAAGATAAATCAAATTATGATTCTGTGCATGTTTCCAGTCGGCGACGTCAGCCACATTCAGGCTGATTAATAATATGCAGGTATCTTCCATTTCCATCACGCTGCATGGATTGACAAGGTGAGCCGTCTCGAGAGAAAAGAATTCCTTCAATTACAGAAAAAAACAGCTTGACATTGATATCAGATAGTCTATCGGCAGTCAAGTGAATCTTCTATTCACCCATTCATTATGCTCAGATGAAATCAGAAAGACATTAAAGTGCAGAGAAGAAAAGGAAAAGCAGCGAACAGGATTTGAGAAATGTACTTTCAGAAATTAACAAGTGACGCGAGCTTTGAAGCCAAATTGCGCGCTGCTGATTGAACGTGTAGCCTGTGTCATTTTTGATGTATAAACAGCCTTTTGCTTTCATGTAGATAATTGTATTTGTGTGTGATAAAAAGTCAGTCTATATTTCAGCAACAAACTAGACTAGTTTTTTTCCACGGACATCACAGACGGCTGATAAATATTTTGCACAACACACCTCTTCTCTGTTAGCTTCCGTTATTCTAAAAGGTTCTCTGGAAATCACACTGGAGAGTAGCTTTTTATTCTACATTTGAGCAGCACTTTCAACTGTCCTGCTGTGAGTCAGGCCATCCTGCTGCAGAACTAAGCTATAAAAATAAAAGGACATAACCTTGTGCTTCCATTTATAACTACCAAAACAGATATTGGGCCATGTTGGAACAACAAGTCGGACATAGGGCATTAGGTTGTCTACTGTATGTACGTGTGTGTGTGTGTGTGTGTGTGTGTGTAGTAGACACATTAACAGTTCATAACATAAACTAGTTATTTGCATAGCAGGTCCTCCCTATAGAGCAGATTATCTGATCTGACACCCCATGATTGGAGGCTCAATCAGTGACATTATAATCTCATTAAATACCAGACTGAGCATTGGACCAATAGCCCACTGTACATTCTGTACAGGAGCTGCTGATTATCCACAGCACATCATTTACATTAAGTGTCAGTAGCAATTTACATTTCATTATATAGCACTTAGTGTAAACAGTTCTCTCATCATAATGGTGATTGCTTTGTGAGCTCACATTAAGTGGGGAAATTGAAACAATTAAATGAATGACAGACTAGATCAACTGGATAGTCACTACACCGCATATAAACAGCTGATTTCTGTTGGTTAGTGGGCACAAAGAAGAAAACACGCTATAGCTGCCGATGATCATAAGCAGGACACGGCAGTGAGAATCTATTCCTAGAAGAATGAATAATTCATCTTAATGGAAATGTTCTATCATGTTGCCACTGGACGGTTTGCTAATTTATCCTGATGGTGTTGACCTCTGTAGCTGGTGGACTTATGTAAAGTTTGATTAGTGTAGCATAAAATATGCAGTACAAGGAGTACCGGTACACTGGAATCACAGCTCCCTTTAATTCTATTAGCGACCGTTTACAGGTCGCTAATAGAATTAGGAAATGAGCGGTAAATGTAGTACACGACCAGTGACATGATAATGTGTGTCAGGATACACTTATTACAAGGACAATATTGACATTAAAGCTAGAGTTGGTAATCTTCTTCAAAAACATGTTTGTTATATTTGTTAAAATTCTCATTACATCCCGACAACAATCAATAAATGAAATGCTCTGACAAAAAAAGACAAAGAAAGAAAGAAATTTGGTATCTGTGGCTGTCGCAGGACTGAAATAAGCCCATCCAATCATTTAATTAGTCACGAAAGTTATCATTGCACGGGCTTCCTTCCTGTCTACCTACCTACCTGCCTGCACACACTCTACCGTACACTCATTGTGCGTCACAGGAGTCTTCCACAAGCTGCTGGCTTGACAGCTGTGACACCACATTCTCACTCCCAACTCATCAAACACCGCCGTTTGGTAAGTGCCCCTCGGCATCAGTCACGCTTTAGCAACAGTATGTGACGAACCAGGCTTTCAACTAACTCCAATGTAAACCCCCCCACGGCGTTATTTGACAGTTGAATTGCGTAGTATTAATAGTGGGAGAATCCACTTAGGGTGGTGGATGGGTCAAACAAACACAAGATGTGTTCGTGCCCCGTGTGAAACTAAAAGTGACGTTCACTTAATTTGTCACTTCAGTCTTTAATTATGTGTCTCGTCGGTATCGTCATTCCTGTGAATCCTGTGAGTCGTTAGTCTCTTGAGTCATTAGTCAGTCCCGTGAGTCCTTGGTCACGTGAGTCGTTAGTATCGTCAGTCCTGTGAGTCGTTAGTATCGTCAGTCCTGTGAGTCGTTAGTCAGTCCTGTGAGTCCTTGGTCACATGAGTTGTTAGTATTGTCAGTCCAGTGAGTCCTTGGTCACGTGAGTCGTGAAGGGAAGTGAACGTCAACCACGTCAACCTAACCCTAACTAAGTGGTTGTGTTACCTAAACCTAACTTCCTGTGAAAACCAAAGTTTATTTTGAAAGGTAAAAAAGTAAATCAAGACGGGTACACTGTGCGTCGATCTCCGATGCCGAAGGGCACTGACCAAGCAGCGAGTGACGAGTTGGGAGTAAGAATGTGTTGGCTGTGAGTACTAACAATAGCCATGTTTGTTGTTTTCGTTCATAATGACAGGTTTGGGTTTTTTTGGTTGGATAATTGTTTAAATCTAGTGTACTCTCTCTAGTTTCCTAAGATTACCAAGCCTAGCTTTAATATAAATAGAAAGATAAGTATAACTCAGAGGAGTTTTGCTGAACTTCTCAGTAGTCTGGCCTCACCTCACCGTGTTTCAGCCATACCAGCCTTCCCCACAGCTGCCATTCTAGCTGATTCGCTGCTTGAATTTTTAGCAGAGAATCCAATTACCTCAGAGGAAGCACACCTGTTTTGAATCCTAAACAAATACCATCGCTGTAAGATAAAAGCCAGAGATAAGAATGATGAGATGCACGGGCCGACACAGTCATAAAACATTCAGCTACACTCAGTTCATTTGTGAGAAAAGCTGTGTTTAATTTGCAATCCATAAAACTTGCAGTACATGAAGCAGATTATAGACAGTCCAGTACAAGGACTTGTGTGTGTTGTGTCCAATTCAACCCCACTTACAATATGTATTAATCTGACTTTATATGGTAACCTGAAACATACAGTTTTAATCTGGTACTTAAATTACATAATTACACGTCAGGTACAAAATGTAGACTTTTAAAAAAGTTAATAATAAAATATAATCTAGCCATATTTCCCAAATAATGTCTCAGAAATATCCTTCACTTACTATCATTTAATTTTGGTAAAGAGTGTAGTTAAACTGTGATGTTAAATGGCACAACATGAGACGTGAACACAGTTACAGTGTAGGCAAACAATCTGAACTCACTTTCATATTCCCTAATAATCCCCAGTGACAAATATACATTGCATAAAACAGAAATGGTGATTATGACTGATCAAAACAACATGACACAAACATCCTATACTACTGTCTATGTGAATGTGACAAAGCATGAATACCACTCGGACTCATTACATCCCTGTGGCTGCAGAGAAAGAGTGATTGTGTGTGTGTGTGTGTGTGTGTGTGTGTGTGTGTGTGTGTGTGTGTGTGTGTGTGTGTGTGTGTGTGTGTGTACGCAGTGTGAACTTCATTCATTGCCAGATGAGATAACGGAGCTTTGTGTTTGAAGCTGGTCGTATTAACGTTGGCATTTTATCAGTGCAAATCCAAGTCTGACTTCAATGAAAGAGACAGAAATTCACATTGCCACCCAACAGAGGTAGAAACACAAAATCCTTCTTTTATTGCTCTGCAGGCTTTTATGTATTTTTTTTTAGTCTGAACAATCCCACCTGCTGTTTTATGATGAGCCAACAGCTCTTCGTCCATCCACAGAACAAACCTGAACAAAGACCACAGGAAAATGTCATTTCAAATGACAGGGGATTTCACATGTGAACTTAAAAGGTCTTTTTGATAACATCTTTATGTAGGCAAATAATACAAAAATAACACATCCAGAGTGCTTTTAGAAAGGCGCTGAATAAAAGTATTGCTTTTCTTCAAAAAATGACAATGCAAATTAATCAATTAAATAATTTTGGTGGGTCCAAAATGAATGTTTTGTTTATCTCTGTGGAAGATATCTGACGTTTGGTTCCCACTTCTAACGAGCCTTGTGAACTAGGGGTGTCAAAATCATTTTAACAAGACTAATTTCTTTTTAACGCAATCGATCTTTTTGAGGTTGTAGCGGGCTCAATTTTTAAAGCTAGAGTGAAGATACTGTATCATACGAAACTAGAACAAATCGAAGGAATCCATTGGTACCAACCATGTCATACTAGCTTGTCGAGAAGGAGGTTACATAACGCTCCAAACTTGCGAGAAAAACGTGGCCATGTGGTCAACGTGGTCATGGCCATTTTCAAAGGGATCCCTTGACCTCTCACCTCTTAATTTTGCGATTTATCATGGAACCATGGCGATGCTAACTTCCTGGTTGGCCTACAAAAATACGTCATCCCTGGAGCGCTCTACAGCTACATATGCAGGTTTTTCAACAAACTGGCAACCACTTGTTGTGAAGTGAATGCAGTGGAACAGGGGAGGAAAAGTGCGACACCTAGTGGCTGAATGTTATCAATAGCACCTTTAAAGTTCACATTTAGTATTTAGGAGATTCCCCTTACATACTATATGTCATGTATTGTACATCCACAAACCTCTCACACTGATTAATAATCTCTTGGTTGCAAGTTGTAGATTAATTGTTTTATCAATCAATATCTGAAACACACAAAAAACAGCTTTTTGCCAGTTTTGGTGCAGTGTAATTGTTCCTTCATTAGCAATGTCACTTAGCATGTAGCAAAACATGGATTTTTTTTTTAAAGAAAGTGCATCTGTAATATAACATGAAAATGATAAATGACAAAGCAAATGATGTATGTAGTTATAGCAGCCAATTTACAGTGCAGGTGTTAGTACGTTTTGCAGTGTTTAACAATTTGACATGTTTTAGCCCATGTAACGGATGATGCTTTTATGAAGGTATTATGGGCTGAAAAACATGCAAATTCACCATATCACCCTCTTCTTTTCAATCATTGACTATAAACCCCCAAAACAAAACCTTGTATTACCAGTTGACTGCTTCGTAAAACAAAAAAGAGGAAAAGTAAAAACACATCACAGCAGTTATTTCTCCTCAGTAAATTCAACTCTGCATAGATTTAGTTTAAGACACACACAGGTAAGAACTTATAACAGTACTATGAAGGGGAGCGAGAGGATATACTTTGTTTCCAGCGATGCTTCCTGCTGGGAGCTTCTGTGGGTGCCGAGCGTAGAAATCAGTAGAGAGGTCCTAGTGTTCAACAGTCATTCTGGGCTGTCACAGAGGCACTTTAAAAGAAATACAAACGTCAGTCACATGGTAACCATTCACTAAAGTACTCCTTAGGATTAACATTAATGTTAAAAGTAAAAGAGCCTGACTGTCTTCCACTTATTCTGTAAGACTGAACACAAACACCACGACAGTCAGTTGCTGCATTACAGCAGCAGGGAAGCTTCCCAATCAAATCCTGTTTACATCATCATCATTATTTCTTTTCTTTTTTTTTTTACAGGGTTTAACACAAAGCTGATGTGCTCGACTTGCTGACACCAGAAACAAAACTTCAACGCTGTGCTGTTATTTGTTCCTATTTGTACTTGACAACAGCCAAGCAGAAAAGGCCTCAACAGCTTTTATAATGCTGAGGTTTTTTTATATCATTCTGTAGCTTCACAGTGGTGTTACACGAAGTTACACGATTGGTCGGCCGAGTGTTGGAGTTTCCTCATTGGCTGTTTCTCTTTCAAAATGAAAAGGCGGGAACAGTCCTTTATGCAAATGAGCTTGTCCATCGCCACGTGTCCAGCTCATGAATCTTGGACCAAGCTGTCAAACTAGGCGATCTAGTTCTAAAATGAAACGAGATTCAGCAGCGGCATAGCCTGTGGTGGATTGTTTAGACGGAATAACAAGAAGTTTACGACCACTGACTATTTGTGTAACAATTCAGCAACAAATTTACAGACTGACCATACACGGTCCAGACATATACTCGGTTTTGACTGAGTCCTGTTTAGTGTAAAAATGATATTTTCCCCAAGCCCTTCTAAAAACTTTCCCCCACGTGACCTGATGTAGGTTTTTGCATGATGCTACATGTACATCCTTATAGTCAGCATACATTAACTTACAGTAGATGGCGTCAGCACGCTCCCTGTTTGAAGAAGCCGACAGGAGGCACAGAAGCTAAGCAATGTACTGTTGTGTGGATGCTACAGTACGTTAGTTAGGATCCAAAAATCACAATAACACAAACCTTTTATAAAGGTAAAATGACTGTTTTGTGAATGGAGTCTGGTCTGGTCTTGAAGAACGCAATATAACAGCTTCAGACCCCCGGCGGAAAGGGCCGTCTGACGGCGAGGTAAAAGGGTGACAATATTCTAAATACAACGTACTTATATTGATTTTATTTAGGTGGCTAAAATAAGTTTTTCTGTTGCTTCTGACCACAGCCTCTTTACCTCACCGTCAGACAGACCAGACTACATTCACAAAACAGTCATTTTACCTCACAGAATGTGGGAGTATACATACGAACCCACTTAAAAAAAACCAAACTAACCATTTCAGTTTGCACAGCTAACGTTGACTAAGCTTATTGATTAGCTTACTGTGGTAACCTACGTCACTGCTTTTTGCTAACGGCTGAGTGTGTGTTTCCATTTAAAAAAAGCTGAACAGAACACGGATGGACCCTTTAAAAACAGGATTCAGGGTCAGGTGTGTGCCTACCCAGGGAGGTGGTACTGTATCTCGTCCGCTGCAGAGTGGCGTAGCTGGGCTTGTCTGACAGCAGGA
>CAKAKQ010037403.1:0-11028 GCA_916700675.1 Helicolenus avius
ACGAGACGCAAACTTAAAAAAATGCGACTGGATGAGCCGATGCACGGCACGAGGAGGAGAGGAGGGAACGAGGGCGCTGTAATGTATCGATACATATGTTCACATCCTGCAATATCGGTAACGTTACATAATATTGGTAGGGTGTTTGGAGGTCTGGAGCTGGGAACCCAGGGTCCAGGCTATAGGCTAGAATTCATTAATGAAACAGTATCCAAATGCTTTCTGTATCTGCTCTATTGATTTACAGAATAGGATTTTACATGACAAACGTCGCCAGAAGAATTAAATGTTCAGACGAAGGCTGTGATATGTTTAAATGTAAAATAATTATTATAGCAAGTTTTGTGCTTTTGGGTGTTATCTAAAGTAATAACAATGGTCCAAAATGATGTAAAATTGCATATTTGAGTTCAAAGACCTTCAGATTTTCTTGGAGGAGGACCTCCACACCCCCTCCCCACATTTATAACAGCTCCCTGCCTGTGATGTTTGTGGGGTTTTTAACTGAAAAGACAGATCTTCATGTGTTGCCACTGTACACTCAGGCTTACTTGGCTCAATAACTTAGCTTTGTCTTGACTTATTGTTGAAACATTGTCTTGTAATGATTTCTTTCATATTCTGTTTACTGATTAGAAGGGCCCTCATTTAATATTTGTCGCTGTCCATTGACGCTGGGGTTCTGAAATTAAGTTGCCAGGTCATATTGTGATGGGAGGCGAGGGCCTCCAAAATGTCCTTAGCCCCGGATTCTCAAGTCATATTAAGGCGTGAGCTCATTATCACCCAAAATTTGTATCCCTTTTAACCAAATTAATACCTGTTAATTGCTACAGTACGTGTAAGTAAGAGACGTGTAAGTGCTAAGAGAGGGTTTTAATGAGACATAAGTAAGTGCTAGCAAGGGTTGTGGAGTCTAAAAATTGTGTTTTTAGCCTGTGGCGGAAGATGGGCAGTGACTCTAAAGTATGTCCTGTGAGCATTTTTATAGTGAATTAATTGGGGCTACACTTGAGCTACAAAAAGGGGATGTCAGCCCAAATTTGACGACTCTTCCAGTCAAAACCAAAACCCTGTAATTCCTACTCCCAGACCAGCATGACAGGAAGCTTGTTAGATACGGTAGAGTCCCTGATAGGACATCGCAAACTGTGATAAATATAGGGAGGTCTTGAAAAGTAGTCTTTTTGCAAGAACAGAAAATACCTACTACTACTACTACTACTACTATTACTAATAATAATAATGATAAAGCTGTGCAACATTTTCTTTCCTGTCAGCAGATGCTGTGTAATACCGTAGGATAACTGTGATCCACGTTTTCCCCGTGTAACATTTTTGGCTGTATGGCCCCATCAACTTTCATAAAGTAAAACCATTCATCACCGCGCTTTTTTACGCCGTTCTCGGGCAAAACCCAAAAAGGCGTGGCCGGTGTCATTGCACTCATCTATCACGCTTCCCCGTCACGCATTGTGGCTGCTGCCATCTATCATATTTCCCATGGTGCACCCTGAGCGTCCAGATATTCAGATATGTCACGGTTTATGTGCGCCCTTCCTGTCAGATATAAGATGTGCATATGTGCCGTGTTTTAACTTGAGATGTGTGTGTGTGAGTGTGAGTACATCTGTGTGTACATCTGCCTTTAAGATGAGACAGAGAGATGTAAGATAAGACCCGGAGGCTAAATGTAAAAAGCACCTTTCTGAAGTGCATTTAAGATAAGGAAAGGGATGAGACAGCTTTATAATGCACCTCCACACACACACACACACACACACACACGTTCCTGAGATCTGCAGCTGTGTGTATTCTGCATATCACTGCATTATTTGCGACAAAGAAATACTGCCTGGAACCTTGTGAGCCGAGATGAGAGAGGAGATAGTTTGATATCTTCCCCAACACATTCCTAGTGGTACCGTAAGGCCCAAACGCTCTTCTAGGATTATCTTTTATTAAAGCAATACTGAGCCCGGCTATGTTTAAACCAATTTATTGTTCTTGGCAAAAGCAGAGGCAGAAAAATATATTGCACAATACGAGAAATATGTGGATACTGGACTGCTCCGATTTATTGTGGCCCCACTGGTCACATCGCACAATATATAATGAGAGGACCGGTAATAAACTCTCCTCTTACAATAAGCCGGCTAACATTACTCAACGTATGAAGGTGAACCTTTTAATCTAAAGCTGGATCCATCGGCTGCCATTTAAGTCTCTGAAGAGATATAGTTGCATCATTAAAATTGAATAACCATCCAGACGTAATGTAGAGCTGCTGAAACATCGCCTATATGATCACCTGACGTATTTCATGCTGACGCAAAAGCATGCACGGAAGACAGAACTGCCTTATCGGTGACACACAGCATCCCTCTCCTGAACATTTTTGAATGCACATGTATGTACATTTTAGGAATAGGAAACACATCATATGATATAAGCATATGTAATTATTTGATATGTGAAATGAAGGACCCATATGGATCTCGTGGTTTATCTCATGAGAAACAATATTCATGAAAATCGGGCTAGTAGTTTTGCTGTAATCTGCAGACTGAACCGAAAACACAACCTCGTTGGCGGGGGTAACAAAAGTAGAGTTTGCTGTATATTGCTTCTTGCCTGTAAGCAAGACAAAATCCAATAAAAATACCCTAACAGGGACGATACAGTATAAGAAACAAGAGACCAACATATCCTCACTCACTCTCAGGACGCCAATTTAATGTATTGATTATCTTTGTGCTATTTTACTAGCACGCTTCGACACGAGAGTACACGGTTGTGGGGGAAAGTGCAGGGAAAGCATCGAGGTTGTAGCTGTGTGTAACGTGAGATATATTGATCATGGTGGAAAAAAGAAAGTTTGTGGCTTTGGTTTATATTTCATCCATAAAGTGCTTGCAGTGCACTGCAGTACAGTACTGTATGTGTTTCATCCTTCTACAGGCTGCAAAGAGCAAACAGAGCGACGATTCTTGGTGAAAGTCATGACTACACTGCCTTTATAAGGGGTAACTTTTCCCATTGGTTACATTATCTAACAAGATCACTGATAACAAAATCACTCATCCAACTCTCTCTCCTACAAAATGTGTTTTTATAGTATGCATTAGCTTTGCCCGATATGTTTCAGAGGAAACCTGGATATTGGGTTCCAAGGAAGTGTTGTGTATGTTCTGGGATTTGCATCTTGCATCCCACATGTTTTAGAAAGATCAGGGCTTTGGATAAAAATTGAATAATAATAATAACCTCGTATTGCACTTTAAGTCAGCATTGATGTATTTAATAAATAACTAAGACCACAATCTTTCCCTTAACCTTAACTAACCTTGCTGTGAGTGCTGAAACATGACCTTAAAAAAAAAAAGGTTTCTTCATGCTGTAGTTGCCATCAGCGGAATTTGCATTGCAAACATTTTATTATTTTACTGATGCATTCATCATCAACATTTTGCGATTTGGGAAATACATTCAATCAAAATGTTTCATTCATCATCTTGATCAAAAAAGGCATTACATTTCCTTCAAAACATATTGCAAATGAGTTGTGTATAAACATGATTTCTGGGAGGCAGGGTTGGTGAATATTCCACTAATTTTCCTGACAATATTCTCTCCGGGCAACAAATGCACAATTAACGTTTTTTATGTTTATGTGGAAACAACTGGAAACATCTGTTAAGGTTAGGGAAACCTCACGGCCTTCGTTAAATATTGAAAAAGTCGACAGTGACTTCAGGCACAAGACATTACGTGTTTATCGTCTTGACGATTGACTGAAATCACAATCTTTCCTAAGCGTCTCCCTACTTTCATGCAGCACAGAAGCAATTCCTTCACTCGGAAAAGCCTGTGAACATAATATCCAAACAGTGATTATGTTTCCCAAAGAGACAAGGAGACAGAGAGCGTTTTGGAGATACAGCCATTATGTTAATGAAAAACGGACTCTAAGTTGTAATATTATTCTTACAAAACATACATATTTATCTCTTATGAATGATCATGTCAACACATTCTCACTCCCAACTCGTCAAATACCAACTCTTGGTCAATGGCCCTACGCTTCAAACTGTGACACTCTAAGGTCTTTTAGACGTGTCAGGGACGGTTGTGGCAGTTTCTACTCGTTACATGCATAGTGTCTTTTCAAAATAAACTTCCGTGCTCACAGGAAATGTACAGTTTATGCTTGTTACATGCATACAGTCTCTCTTCAAAATAAACTACTGGCCCAATTTTCATGAAACTCGGTGGCCAAGGAAGAACCCATGAAGCGGATTGTCCTTGGCGGAGGTCTGCGCTCTCCGACTGCCCTTCTAGTTTATATATAGCCTTCTAACAATAAGTACATCTCTGAACATACATTGAATTTACTTTAGAGAGACATTGTCGGCATGTTTCTTCTACTTAACAGATGGCTATTGTCAAACCCCCAAATTATTCATTATTATCTTAAGAATAAATCCATGATGTGTTTTTCCCACCTGCACATTCTAAAAGGAAAAAAATATATCTTTTTACACTTGCGATGAAGTTGTCGAGCCTGACACCTCATAACTCCAGACAAGTCAGTGTCAGAATTGTGTTACCTGAAGCAAAAGAAATACCTGAGAGTCAACTGTCACTGAGGACTTCTGGGAAGGACAGGTTACAGTGGCAGATGCTGCTTTATAATGAAGGATGGATGGATAACAGGGGACCTATCAACCCTGCAGTTTGGAGCACCAGCCTGAGTACATGTGACGGGCTGAACAAACACTCCCGGGATCTCTCTTTCATGTGTTTATTTCACCCTGACAGCCCATTCGGCTACACGTCGCTGCTGGAGCTTGTACACTGTAAAACGGGCATGTAAAGCAAAAAAAATAAAGGCTGGTATTAAACCTAAATCTCTCCAAATATCTCCTTTTCTAAAGGAAAAACAAAATTTGCATCCATTATAAATATGGGAAACGGCTGTGAACACTTAGTGTGAAAGTGCAAATTTACATTCTCCCTATAAACTCATTCCCATTGCCTGTTCCAGCAGGTCAAGTAGAGTCCTGGCACATTGTCTCGGACGGTCAGTGAAGGTGGAGACTCTCTGTCGTTGCTCTCAGTGCCGGCCAATAAAAAAGACGCAGGTCTTAAATCAAGCATTAGCAACTATTCAACTGCGTTTCTATGAATTCTTGATGACCGCCAGATGTAACATGTTGGTATTAATATGGCTGAAAATGGTTGAAATGAGGCAGATGGGAATGCCAGTGGAGCAGGAGTATTACATTTTTCTGAAGGGGGTTGTTTTCAAGCTAAAATGCGGTGTTGTTGTCAAACTCTATCCTCTCCTTGGTGATGTAGTCTTTGTCCTAAATTGGTATCCCTGTCAAAGGCAGTGCCGCCCGTCTGAAATATCCCACAAAAGTAAAAACAAAATTGGCGTGTCAGTGAAATAACAAGTAAACTCATCGCATCAAAATTCAAGCCCAATGTGTTTGTGCGGCCCAATATGACATTAAATGTCTCCTTATCCGGCTGTACAGGTCCATATCTCTCTGACATGAGAGAGAGAGAGTCACATCGTGTTATTCTAAAATGATCTCCGCCCTCGTCCGGTCTGAATTGCAAGTCATGAGCTATTCCTGGCGGAAGCTTTGTCAGCAGTCCTGCGCTGAAAAACCCTCCCTGATGAGCCGGGTTATACTACCGAAGCCCATCTGCTCTGGAAATGAGTATCCAGTGTAATATTCTGCTGCTACGCTAAGGGTCACCTGAAATAATTAACATCTTTTTTTTAAAACATATTTTCCCATCAGCTTAACTAGCATGGAAAAATAACAGGATTGTATACAGATACAGTGTTCTGAAATGAACAGCTGGTCCGTCACAGGGGCCAGGCAGGGATGATGCATTATGGGAGCTAACTAAGTAGTTTCCTTGCCTAAACCTAACCAAGTCGATCTATTATCTTCTATATCTATCTCTCTAAACGGAAATTGAAAACGCCCAAATAAATGCATTGTTGAAAGTCGGGCTGTGTAGACGAATCAAATAGATACAATTTATGGACTACAGTATTTCACAACCTGCCATGACACTGTGTTGCCCGGTCTCATGGGAAGGTGTATGAATAGCATGACATTTCCGTGTGTCATGATAGCGCATTTTAGTTAATTTACGTGTTATTTATATGCCTTAACGTTGTGAAAAGGCTTTTCATTTAACGCCACGTCATTGGTTCATACTCCATTTGGTGCAGCTGAAGGAGTTTCTGATGCCAATAGCCAATTTTTTCACTGATGGTCTCGACAGTAAGCATCATTAATCGACAACTTCAAAATGCATTAAAATGAGCAAGCAATTAAAACTCATCCTGCGGTCAGTGTTTAAGTGAATCAACAGCTGGATGAGCAGATAAAGATGCTGCATGTTCTTACATGTCTGTGACAACAATTCAGAAGAGACACAGCCCCAAACCAAAGATCAGGTGATCCTTATCCACAGCTCTGTGCCCTTCCTGTTGTTCCATTTAGTTTGTTAGCACACCTGTTACAAAATAAGGTACTGGGATTGTAAATTGGTTTTCTGGTAAACTGGTTTTCCCCCAGAGCTAGTTCATCAGAGCTGAGCACCTGCAGCCAGATGGCCCAGATTTATTGTTTGTTTACTGGTCATTTTTTACTTCTAATACCTATTTACCAGACTGTTAGCTCATTTCTTCTTATTTATGGCACTTAAAGTATTTCACCATAATCTTAAGGTTAATGTCTCATGACTCGTCATTATCCCGACTATAGCCTTTAGCACTATTTTATTCTTCATTTTTTTATGTGATTACTCTTCCTATTTAATCCTAGCTTGTATTGCATCATTTAAGGTTCAAATGCATTGTTCTATTTTCCACTCCATTTGCAGCATTATTCGGCATACAAATTAAACATAACACTTAACTAATTGGTTATAATAAAATATGTAATTGGAAAAGCAGTGGCCCAGAGTGTGTCTATCAGCTTACATTTTGTAGGTAGACCGTTTAAAATGATGCTTCCAAGCTAATTTCACATCCCTTTATAACTATATACACCATATAACTGTTCATGATCTCTACATAAAAACAGTATTTTAAATGTCAGCAATGGAGTTGTGTTGACTGTTGCAGTATAGTGGATATGGAGGACTGTTTCTTTGAGTGGTCAGATTCACACTAGCTGTAGAGAACGGTGAAATGGGTGGATGTTGCTGTTTGCCTCTGAAAAGTGGTGTCAATACACAACTTGAGTGAACACTTTCTGAGACCTTGTCACACACAGTTACAATGCAGCTTGTTGAGCCTGAGGACCTTGACCAATAAAAGAAAAAACCCCCGGTGAGAACAGTCACACGGCAGCTATTAAGCTTTTCACCCGGTAACAGTAGTAAGGAGAAGGTTGTGGTAGATGAATGGATCAAACTCAGAACTGTCACCCTGAAGACAGCTTTCAGTCCTGTGTGAAGTCTATTTTTCACTTAGTTAACTTATTATTCTCTGTTTTTTTAATATTTGTTTTCAGTATTCAATTGCAGTTGGTTAGGTTTAGGCAAAAAAACTACTTGGTTACATTAATGCATAAAAACGACTTGGTTAGGTTTAGGCAACAAAACTACATGGTTAGGTAGAGGCAACACAACTACTTGGTTAGGCTTTGACACCAAAAGTACATGGTTAGGTTTAGGCACCAAAAGTACATGGTTAGGTTTAGGCACCAAACGTACATGGTTAGGTTTAGGCACCAAACGTACATGGTTAGGTTTAGGCACCAAAAGTACATGGTTAGGTTTAGGCACCAAAAGTACATGGTTAGGTTTAGGCACCAAACGTACATGGTTAGGTTTAGGCACCAAAACTACTTGGTAAGGTTTAGGCACCAAAACTACTTGGTAAGGTTTAGGCACCAAAACTGCATTGTTATGTTTAAGTAACAACACTACTTAGTTAAGTTTAGGCAACAAAACAACTTGGTTATGTTTAGGAAAGATATACATACAGTACATATTTACATACAGTATCTAACGGTGTCAGATGCAAATATCATTGTTGGCTACTGCCCCTAGTGTGCTTGTTTCTGCCATGCTATATACACCTGGGTGTAAATAGCCACATTGGCTATTCAACCCTGGGTGCAAAGTGTATTGTTGGCTACTGACACCAGGGTGCTAATAGCATCTTGAAAAAATAAATGAATGAATCAATTTAGCATCTGGTTATAGTCTTGTTCTCTCAAACTGTGTTGGCTTTGATTTAGTGGGCCAGAAGTATGGGGGTATTATGTGGAAAGGGCCCCCCACACTTTATGCCCCTGGTCTCTAGTTATTACATTTTCTTTTTAACCGTCTAACTTTCCTCTAAAGTTCCTCAGAGAGATAAACAAAATAATGATTGTACAGACTTTGTATTTGAAGCAGTTAGAAATAAGTGGGTAGTTTTTGTTGTGCATCAAAGACCTAAAAATCACAGTATTTTTGCTGTGAAGGGAGCAAATCTCTTTTTTTCAGCTGGATTGTCCAACAGGTCTTGACGACAAAATAGAATGTCCAAACGTCTTCTAAAAATTACCATATGAACTTTCCAAAATTCAAATGAGCATTATCTGATCCGAGATAACTGATTGTGAGAGTTATTAGTCGAGACTGCAACTCAGCTCTCATTTTATGAATAATGACGACCATGTAGACACAAAAGAATCATATTTTATACACCATAGAGCCGGCCATGATACGTGCTCAGTTTAGCTCATCTTATCTGTCAAAAAACATTAGTCAGATACCGACTACCATGATAGGAGAGACGGTCTTTGCCTTTTAGCAGTTTCTAAAATGGATAACCCTTTTAACCCTCCACAGGTTCCCACCGAGCCTGCAGGCTGTACTTCAACATATAACAACTAAAGTTTGCTCAGTGCAGTTGATCTGAAACTGCAGTTCTAACCTCTAATACTTCCTACTGGCACAGCTAAACACATATCCCTATCAGCAAGGTGGGAAGGTTAAGACAGTCATTACATTAAGCTGCATAAAGACTTGAGCCGTACACTCGTGTTCAGCCCTTTTAACATGTAGGCGGCATATTAAATGTCCACAGCGCAGCTTTTTCCCTTCCTCTCCCTATTTCTTTTTTTTTTTTTTTTCATGGCGATAGAGAGGCAGGCAGATGAAGCCAGGAGGCTGAATAGGAGCCTGAAAATGTTGTTGCTCCTCCATTGCTGTGAAGCTCAAAGAAGATACCGAAAATGCCCGTGGATATAGATTCAGAAGGCGAGAGAGGGAAGCGAGTTATGTGAGAAAGAGGGAATGAGAGAGACGGCCCGAACCAGACAGAATAGAGAGATGAAGAGGGAAAAAGAGTAATACAAAGAGAGTCAGTGAGAGTGAGGCAACTGACAGATACAGCAAAGACGGGATGCAGCCGCCGCCTCCATTATCTTCTGATACATTTCTTTTTATAAACTTTTTGAATTTAGGAAATTAACTTCAAACTTCTGGGGGCCACACGAAACGGTGCCTCGGCCACAGAAGAAGGAGCGAGGCGATTCGTCTTCCCTAACTTCCATGTCTAATCACGGTCTCTGTACCGCGGAGCAGAGCTGGAGAGTAACAGCTTTCATTAAAGGGCAGTTCAGTAATTACTGCAGCCATTAATGCTCAGTTAGCGAACCATTGTGGAGTAAAGTTTTCTGCTTTTTAAGGTCGCCAGTCCTTATGTGTATAATGTATACAGCATGAACAGTAGGCGATGTGTTCATTTTTAACAGGGGGGACGGATCCAGTTTGTTTTGTTCATCCGTGACTAGTGAACCGCCCCATGAACAACTCTTTTGGGTCTGTATATTTTGTCAGTTTCAAAACTGACAGAAGGGACTCAGACAAAAATTCACAATTACAAATCAATCTGCTACTTCAGCACCACGGACAGCTCCATGGATTCATCAACACACAAGCTGCTGATATTTCACAGCCATGGTCGGGGCCATAGATTCTAACTCACTGATATTTCAGAGCCATGGTCGGGGCCATAGATTCGAACTCACTGATATGTCAGAGCCATGGTCGGGGCCATAGATTCTAACTTACTGATATTTCAGAGCCTTGGTCGGGGCCATAGATTCTAACTTACTGATATTTCAGAGCCATGGTCGGGGCCATAGATTCTAACTTATTGATATTTCAGAGCCATGGTCGGGGCCACAGATTCTAACTTATTGATATTTCAGAGCCATGGTCGGGGCCGTAGATTCTTACCCACTGATATTTCAGAGCCGTGGTCGGGGCTGTAGATTCTTACTCACTGATATTTCAGAGCCATGGTCGGGGCCGTAGATTCTAACTCACTGATATTTCAGAGCCATGGTCGGGGCCATAGATTCTAACTCACTGATATTTCAGAGCCATGGTCGGGACCATAGATTCTAACTCACTGATATTTCAGAGCCATGGATTCTAACTCACTGATATTTCAGAGCCATGGTCGGGACCAGATTCTAACTGACTGATATTTCAGAGTCATGGTCGGGAACATAGATTCTAACTTATTGATATTTCAGAGCTAATTATTACTTTAATTTAATGTAAATATGTTCAATCAACCAATCACTTCACAGTACTGTTTGTTTCTGGAAAATCAGTAGCTTCCTAAACATATTCTCTCGCTTTTTTAAGAGACCCTGTGGAGAAGTAACAAGCAAAATAACAAAATAAGCAGAATAAAGTACAATGCAGCTAACATACGGCTACAGTGGTTGAGCTGTATCTGTGGCCTATTGTTTTTCAGAGGCGGCAGCCAGCAAATTAAGCGCTATATCTGTTTGCTCTCTCTTTTTCCCCCTTGCCTTCATCTCAGTCATCTCTCTCCTCCTCTCTGTGTGGCCAACTCTCATTGAGCATCAAGAACAGAGAGGTGTTTGTTTCTCGTTAGCTGCTGGCTTCATCCTCCCGGGGGACTCAGCTGTTTTGTAGCGAAGCAGGACACATGATTGGAGTTGGCATGGCAGCGTT
>CAKAKQ010037405.1:0-10296 GCA_916700675.1 Helicolenus avius
AAAGATGAGGAGAGAAGAGACTCATATTCATCAAGCTTCTAAGGATTACGCTTACCGAAGCTCTCAAACACAACTTGGGAGGAGAAATGGTCTCAGCTGAAAGCAAAGGTGGGACCAAGTCATTGTTTTGCAAGTTTCCTGCTTTACACCTTGTGACTAAACGAATGAAATGACACGGAAAGGAGAAATACTTGCCTGTGAATAATATATGTCTAGTGCTTTTATTGTGAAAGGTAAGAACAGAAGGAGTGGATCTGGTGAGAAGTCCGTAACAAAGTTCTGGTTGTTAAACCTTCACCTTGAGGTGAACTCCTCTGAGGGGAACAGATGTGGTAAATCTGCACATCGTCACCTCTCAACGTCAACGAGAGGCCTGAAGAATCCTGATCTTCATTTTCCCATAATGCATCAGTAAACTCTTTAGAGCGCGATGCTGTTTACCAACCCAGCTGGTCTGAGATCCCTTCATACTAAGAGATACCTTCGTGCAGGCACGCCAAAGTCTACTGTATTTAAACAGTGATTTTAAAACGATGAACTCACATACACCAAAGAACAGAAATAGACTTTCTACATTTCACTTAATCTGATGCTTTGAGGAGCGTAATCCTCCGTCAGGGTGCAGCTGTCACTGATGTTGGGATGCTGGTGGAAAAAATGAAAACCACACTTAGCTCTTTACCTTTTTAAAGTAATCAATTACTATACGTATTACCACAGAGAAGAGTAGTTAGTTACTCTGTGTGTTTCATACATTTTACCTGTCTTACCAGAAGACTTTAGAAACGTTGAGCTCATCCATTATTATTATTATTATCACTTTACCTTTATACACTTTTACACCTCTATATATTAATACGTATCATTATGCAGATATATTTACTACATTTCCTGTTTACATTCAGTTTATTCATTTGCAATAGTCTGCCATAAATGTGTATAACTTTATATTGTATTTATGTTTATATTTTAGCCCTATATTTGAACTTGCATTATTTCAGTAATATCTACATATTACTGGGGACAGTTTCAGCCTTTTAAGTCTCTCATAACTGGATGGAAGGAATGTTTTCCATAAGAAATCCTTTCTTTAAGCTGCCTCCTTCTCTTTAGTCGCTGTATTCAGAAAATAACATCACTGTAAGTGGACGTCCTGCACCGACACGTTCTCACTCCCAACGCCATAAACACGGCAGCTCGGTCAGTGGCCCTACGCTTCAAACTACGACGCTCTACGAACCCCTCTAGCGTCAGTTTTACATGTGTCAACGTCCACTCATTACATGGTCTTTTCAATATAACCTTCCGTATTCATTGGAAACAACTTGGTTAGGTTTAGTAAAGACTGTGTTTTTTTACATAGTTAAGTAGGCTACATTATGTCCACGATGCAAGTTATGTATGTTACTTAACGTTCTGCAACCTACATTATGTAACGTTACATAACTTTACTTACGTACGTAACTTAAAATAAGTCAACGTTGTGTGGAGGTAATCTTTAAAGGTATCAGTTTATTCCTTTGGTACAGTCTGTATTTGCTGTTTCAACATTCCTGCACCTCAACTAATGGAAACCAGATGAGCAATATCCAGCCACTGTGTTGGACGGGGGAAGACTGAAGGGTGGCGATCAACCTTCGTTTATTAAGGGATCGCCAACGCTCAGGTTCAGGCAAGATCATAAAATAATTATTGGACATGTGTATAAAACAAATGTTTGTATAACAAGAGATGAATGCAGACAAACTTGTCAAAATTACAATCTAAACATACGTCAGATTACATTGAAGTCTATGGGATCTTCTGGGGTTTTTTCGACCTTGACGTTTTGGTAAGTACCGGTATGTGCCGGTCTGATGTATAAAGCAGGGGATGTGTTAGGGTGTGGCTACCTTGTGATTGACAGGTCACTACCACCGAGTTGTCCGTGTTTTCGTCTTAGACCTTTAACTCTTTCACAGCGTGTTTTCAGTTCATCAAAGTTAATTGTAACATTTTGGTTGCTTAAAAGTGGCGACGGCCAAAATGTCAAACTCAAATCTCCAAAGCTGTAGTCGTCAAACCGTTGGGTGACGTCACGGTGAGCGCGTCCACTTCTTAGACACAGTCGATGCTTGAGAGTGAGAACGGCCTGAATCGCTGTTATAAATCAGAACCCGAAGACATAAGATGAAAACAAGTACAAAAGACGGGGGGTTTTATTGTATATTACATCATCTCAAGATGAAATAAATCAAAGCACTATTATCTTTTTGATATATGCTCACGGGGTGAACGGCACTCCTCCAGAGGGGAAGTGAAGCAGCCACAGTCTGAGTGCCAACAGCTCTGAATGAATGGCCTCAAGCAGAAAGGACGAACCCTGGAAGTGACGCTGAGAGACGGGCAAAGTCGTCCAGACTCGGAGAACTTTTCCCCCCCTAAACGTGGGTGGTGTAGTCTTACAGATATTATAGTGTTAAATGTTTCATCAGTAGTGTGGTGGACGGAGCTCAGAGCAGACAAAGCATAAATCAGACTCACACTCACTCCCTCTCAATCTTCCTCTAATTTACTCCCTTTTTTCTCTGCGTCTCTCGGTTCCTCCTGCCCTATCTCCATTACTCTCCTCCTCCTGTCTCCGTCTCAAAGAGGGGATTTCTCTTTATTTCTCTTAACTAGTGAGCCAGCATAGTCAAATCCTTTATCCTCTCACAGCCTCAATTATTCAGCAGCAAAGAGTCCAAATCAAGTGACTAATGACTTTGATCAAGAGTAGCTCGCTGGCACTAAGCAGAACTTTCTGCACTAAATTAAGAGCTGCATAATATACTTTGGCAAGGCCTAACTCTTTAAGGAATATTTCTAGGTTTGTCTACGGTGGGAGTCACTCTTTGCCAATAAGGAAATGTGAGCTTGCTCTTTGGTTTGGCTCTTTTCTGTCTCACATCTAGAAGAGAAACACCGAGATGCTTAACCTGCCACTGTATTAGTGTGGTCGTCTCTTGACTCCAGGCTGCTGTACTCCAACAGACTCAAAAGCATATATGTTCTTGATTAAAGGAATAGTTGAGAAATACTGAGCTATCTCATATATAAAGAGTTTGTACGTAAGTATGAAGGTAAAGCCAGGAGAGGATTAGCTGATCTTAGCATAGCATTAGGATGAGATGCATTGGGATAAAGCTAGCTCGCTTCTTTTCTCCACAGCTCATTAACTCATGTATTATGTCTTTTTTTTTATTTGTATACAAAAAATGTAGGTTACATGTGGAGTTATTAGGGGTGGGAATATTTTGTGATTTATTACCTTTTTTTGGTCAACATCTGTTTTTATGTACTAAGAGACAACAGAGTTTTGCAGAGTTTTCATTCACATATCTTGAGGTCAGTCAATCAATATCCAATCATTCTGAAACTGTGATGCCTATTTCTCTCCTCAAATGTTTTCAGAAACATCCCGTAGTGTACCTTGTTTGAAACAGTGTCGCTTAATATATGCACTTTCTTACAAAGTTTTTAACGCTGTTTTAAACAAGTAAAAACAGCAATTTGTTTGTTTTAAGAGTGACCCCGGCACCCAGGAGTTTGACATCACAATCTGCTGGCTTTGAACCCTTTGAGTTTCTGGACGAAGGTCTACAGAACCTCGGCACACTGGTAGAAGGGCGAGTCGCTGGGGTTGTAGTAGCGGCAGTTGTCGAAGATTTTGGTCATGTCCGCTACAAACTCTGTCAGCTTGATGTACTCTCGCTTCTATATCCTCTCCTCCGTGGTGGAAAGGTCCATAGTGTACTGTTTAGCTGTAACATGAGAGAGTTTGCTCCGGCTGTTGGGCGGTGCTTTGGTATTTCCTCAAACTTTCTCCAGCTCAAACTGCTCAGCTTCACCATGAGTTAGATAGATGGTAGTAAAACAGTAAAAGTCCAGTTCTTTTACCGTCCTAATTTAGGGTTGGCTGGCAATGACTAATCGATTCCTCTTATTGATGCTTTCCCACAGTTACGCTGCACAATGACGCATACGTACGCTGTATCATGTTTCAGTTTGTTTTGTAGAGAAAAAAAAGCGCTCAACACCGTGGCGTTACTAAACCTGAGTGGGTGCATCCTATTTTTTACCTGATAAAGCAAAACTGTGAACAACAAACCCATGTTGAAATCAACAGGAGGAGAGTTAGTTAGCTTTTAGCAGCCGTTAGCAGCACAGTTCTGACTGGATAAATACCGGAGATACCAACATTAACGGAGGTGCCATTGAGTTATTATTATGAGACGTTCACGGTCTGCTCAGTAAAATTGATTATTGGGTGAAGGTAAATTACAACGTTATCATGATGCGTTCAAATGTAATCTCCTAAAATTAAGTTTTTGGTGAGAAACTTGAATAAATCCAGTTGTTTGAAGGAGATGTTTTCACATCAATATAAAATAGATATTAGAGAGAGAATTATGACCTGTTTAACTTCCCAACACTAGCTCTGAGCAGCTTGCCAAGATTTTTTTTTTTAATCAAAGCAAATATTTAAATAATCATAATCATTTGAATTGTGTGTTTTTATACAAATGACCACTATAAATGACAATAACAAAGTACAGTACAGTACTGTGTACACTACTCTCCCTCCCCCTTAAATAGTGCTCTCCCAGAAGCAACGGTGTAATTCAAACACTGTTATTTACCCTGTATATAATGTTTTTTATGTTAAATATATTGAACATTGAATAATATCAGATCTAAAATGTTATTCCTTCATTTAGTGCAGAGATTTTAAAATGTGTGGCAGGAAGTGAAAAAGGTTAATTTCAGACCCTGGCTATATACTGACTACGTTTTCGCGGGGGTATAAAAAGGTCTTAAAATCAAAAAGTAAGGGCTTCATCTTCAACAGATTCAAAATAGACGAGAATATAAAGCAGCCACATAACACATTTCGAACCTTCTCACTTTTTTGTGTGAAAAAAACAACCTCTCTCTTCTTCCTTCTATTAAAATGTAAAATATCAGGTGACTGTATCTGTTCAACGAGAGGAGAAAGAAGCATGCGTCGCCTTTTGTTAGGCTAATTTTCAGAATAAAACCTTTACGACACTCGTTTCGAAACCTTGAGGGCAGCTGGGCAGGTTCAAACGCAATTTAATATCGGTTTTACTGGATGATTTTACTGCATGTTTGAAGGCAAACAAAAAAAATGATTGTACAAAGCAGTGGTCAGGATTATTCACAAGGTCACATGACAGCAGGGCGGACGGATGAATGATCTTCAAATGGATCTTCACTCATTGTAGAGGTTTTTTATGTGTTTAGTTATTGGCTTTTAGTTCATTTCGTTCTCTTTGTGTTTTAAATGTGTTCTGTTTTTATTGTAAAGCACCTGTTTGAAAGGTGCTACATATTATTATTAATAGCAGAAACTCCATAAATAACAACATATCTCATCTATGAGAGTTTGAGCTGCACAACAGCTGTCAGAGCAGAAAATTAGAAGTTTCTGAATATAAAGTCCATTACTGCCTCCAGTCCTCACACTCATACAGAACATACTGAAATATTGATGTTTAAAACTTCCTTTTTTAATGTGGCAGCTAATTGGAAGATCCATAGACGGACAGAAAACCCTCCTCTGCAGACGGATCTGGATTTATGAGTATTTCTCCTGTTATAAAATATAAACTGACTGACGTTCTATCTGCATTAACTGACCAGCGTTTAACATGAGAGGCTATTCAGGAAGGAGCGACGGGGGACAACTAGAGAAAGGTGATTAAAAACTTTATATCTTTTGGATAATCACTTCCGGACAAAACACAGACTGTAAAGTTCAGAAGAAGCTAAAAAAAGATCTCTGTTGCTCAGAACATGCCAAAAACCTCCATAATGAGTCAAAACAAGACTCATCTCCACTGTAGTTCATCGACTGGCATCGCATCCTGCTTTAGCTAACATCTGCCAGCCGTATCAACTCCACTAATGTACATCGCTGCTCATGTTGAGTCAGGCTGTGCTGTTGTTTTTGGCATTTCTTTCCAGTGGTTATTGCTGTAAATGATGTTTTGTGATGACTTTAGCTGCCAGACAAACAGCAGCTATATGATAAGTTTAAGACCGGAGGCGGGTAGAAACAACCGGCCAAAGTACAAAATACAACAATTTGTGGTTGTTCATTCACCTGCAAAGCATTTCTGTACAGAGTCATACTACAACTACAACTACTTACTACTTTCTAATAACTTACTTATAAACAATAACTTTAAATACTATCTATAGAATCTATTATCTATATTTATTACACAGCTTTTTTGAATACTCGATTGGTCAATAACGTCATTCTGCGGTCTGTAATTTGTCTATAACAGACCGTTGCTATGTATAACAGACCGTTGCTATGTATAACAGACCGTTGCTATGTATAACAGACCGTTGCTATGTATAACAGACCGTTGCTATGTATAACAGACCGTTGCAATGTATAACAGACCGTTGCTATGTATGTATAACAGACGGTTGCTACGTATAACAGACTGTTACTATGTATAACAGACCGTTGCTATGTATAACAGACCGTTGCTATGTATAACAGACGGTTACTATGTATAACAGACCGTTGCTATGTATAGCAGACTGTTGGTATGTATAACAGACTGTTGCTATGTATGTATAACAGACCGTTGCTATGTATAGCAGACTGTTGGTATGTATAACAGACTGTTGGTATGTATAACAGACCGTTGCTATGTATAACAGACCGTTGCTATGTATAACAGACTGTTACTATGTATAACAGACCGTTACTATGTATAACAGACCGTTACTATGTATAACAGACCGTTGCTATGTATAGCAGACTGTTGCTATGTATGTATAACAGACCGTTGCTATGTATGTATAACAGACCGTTGCTATGTATAACATATCGTTATCTATAACAGACCGTTGCTATGTATAACAGACTGTTGCTATGTATAACAGACTGTTACTATGTATAACATCACGTTGTTATCTATAACAGACTGTTACTATGTATAACAGACCGTTGCTATGTATGTATAACAGACTGTTGCTATGTATAGCAGACTGTTGCTATGTATAACAGACGGTTGCTACGTATAACAGACCGTTACTATGTATAACAGACCGTTTTTGAAATCTTGATTTCTTCAGTAAGTAGCTGTGTAATAAGTGGGATAATGTACAGCTAGCGGGTCATTGTCCCTGTCAGGGATTCTTTCACAACAACGCCCGGTTCGCTGGACATTATCCCTTACATCTATTTGTGTGTGTGTGCGCAGATTTTTCGTATCTGGATTTTACAAATAGTCTAAATGTAAACCGTGGAAACTGACTCATTTTCCTCTTCTTTCCTTTTATCAGGCCACTCTGCAGCCGGTCACAGTGATGTATTCCCTGTCTAAGTGTTTGACCTGCACATGCTCACATGTAACAGATACTTTATGCATACAGACGGCCAAGAGACGGTCTTTTTCTCTATGAAAACACGCTGACTGAGTTTGTGAATCACTTACAAGACAGCTCCATAGTAAAAAGGTTTGTTCTTAGATGCAAAGCAGCAGCCCACACACGAGTCCATCGCTTGTATCTGAAATCTTAAAGTGCATTTACACCTCTGGGAGCCAAACGCACCGATACTGATAACCCCCTTATGATTCTCAATATGAATACATAACGTGTGCATTTGCAGTAGGTGTTTATTCAGCCATTTATTCAGTGTAACATTACCAGTCACACTGGCAGGTCTTTATACATTCAGTACTAACCACATTACTGGAGCCGTATCCTGCAGAGAAACTCATTTTCAAGCAAAATTCAAAGTGCATGATGGGATTAGGCACCAGTATGACACGTTCATACAGTTACTGGTGCTATTAATACCATTGTTTTGTATTGTATGATATTGTATTTTAAAAGGCCCGTGAAGTGCTTTAGGTATCGTCTGCACACACGCTGTGCATGGCTGATCGATGCCGTCATTAAACCGTCTGCTGCACCTACTTTAAATGCTGTTCTCTCTCTTGTCTCTCCAGCCATTAAAAAAAAACAAACCCTAAGGGTTGCATTGTACCGCTTTTTCATGACACAGGCAAAAGTTATGCAAATATAATAATCATTCATTAGTCACTATCAGGTGGAAGTCAGCTGGTTGAGTTGTTTTGCTTTGTGGCCTGAACAAAAATGTGTCAATATGCATTTCTGGGGCTGTGATCATTTGAGTGTGCAGAGATGTGTTTCCCTAAACTTTTGTTTATCCAGCAAATTCTACCGAGTACGAATACTTAGACTCTTCCTAACATACATGCATGCACGCATACCGCTGCAGCTAGTTGCTCTATTGCTGAGCTGTAGGGATAAGCGGCTCTTCTCAACTCTTTCCACCTCCACTTACCACGCTGACAAACTTTTCACACAAACAACAAACTAATCTGCAGTTTCCAACCTGTTATACAAAAACCTCTCCAGCATTAAATTAATATTGAAAACACTCCTGCCATAAACAACCATTGACGTCTGCATGATGAGTGTTTTTACATTAATCAAACCTGTCAATACAGTCACGGGTCGGCCACAAGGTTATAGTGATTAACTGTGTGACATAAAAAAAACAACAACAAAGCTCTGCAAAAGTAGCAGGAAAAAACAAAACACATCTGTGTGGCTCTTGACTGCTTTATTTTGTTTGGGCCGGTTGAATCAGAATGAGAGTGGTGGACGAGTAAAAGCACAATACTCAAACCAGAACATTGACTGTTGACTTCCAAAGGCCCACGGGAGGGCATTTCACACCAAAAAGTTTGGATGTTTATTCATTTATTTGGTGGAATCAAAGTAAATGTGAACCACACAGACATGCTCTCTTGAACTGATAAACAGAGGAGAGACATCATTTAAAGGTGCAGTGTGTGGGATCTAGTGGTGAGGTTGCAACCAACTGAAACGATTACCGTGTGCCAAGCGCGTAGGAGAACTGCGATGGCCGACGTGAAAATGTCAATGGCGCTCTCTAGAATCAGTTGTACAAGTAGGTAATTCGGGCCGCCGGCTCAGTGAAGAGGACACGCTCAGTATGTAGATATAAATGGCTCATTGTGAGGTAACAAACACAATAATTCTTAGTCTCTGGTGATTATACACTAAAGAAAACATACTTATTAAAATGTTATTCTAGGGCTGTCAAAGTTAACGTGATAATAACACGTTAACGAAACTTGTGATTTTTAGGTTGTAGCGGGTTTTAAAGCTAGAGTAAAGATCCTAGTATCAAATGAAACTATAAAACCTGATGAATCCATCGGTACCAACCATGTCAGACTAGCTTGTTGTGGAGGAAGTTAAATAACGCTGCAAACTTATGCTAAATTTTGGCGAGGAAAAACTGGCATGTCCATTTTCAAAAGGGTCCCTTAAACCCTTTTGGCCATTGCCATCTTGGTTTTTGGCCGTCGCCATCTAGATTATTGGCCGTCACCATCTTGGTTTTTGGCCATCAGCATCTAGATTATTGGCCATCGCCATTTTGGTTTTTGGACGACACCATCTTGGAATTTTGCCGTAGCCATCTTGGTTTTTTGCAACCAGAAGTGACACGAGAGGGTGGAGCTAAGTACAACCAAACGCTGAATAGGACATTTTTAGACGACCAAAGTGTTATAATTAACTTTCATGAGCTTAAAACAAACTGTGAAAGGGTTAAAGTTAGAAACGATTAGTTGATCAACAGAAAAATAATCCGCAACAATTTTGATAAAGGAATAAAAGTTATTTTTTTGAGCAAAATGCCAAAAATGAATTGGTTCCAGCTTCTCAGATGTGATTTTTTTGTTGGTTTTCTTGGTCTAGTGTGATTGTAACCTGAATATATTTGTGTTTTGGACAAAACAAGTTGTTTGAATATGTACAAAAATGTGACGGGAATTTTTCACTTCACTTTCTGGCATTTTATAATTTTTTATTTAAACAACGAATAAGAAGATATGAAGAAAGATAATGCCCTGAGTTCGTCATTTTGCCGTCGCGATCTTGGTTTTTCTTTGCAAACAGAAGTGATTTTTAGGCGACCAATAATTTGAAATTCATCATGATTAACTTTGAACAATCATGTGATTAATCGCAATTAAATATTTTTTATTTTTTACAGCTCAATTATATTCCATTTCTGCTAATATATCTCCCTAAATGTTATACACCGTTCCTTTAAAGACAAAAACACTGACCTACTCATCTTACAAACTAAGATTTAGTCTGTGACGTGATGACTTAGTCACATCGGCCCCAGTATGATGATGAGGGCATTGTTTTCCCATA